>JAECWI010000601.1:385000-437500 GCA_018150345.1 Drosophila equinoxialis
TGGGGTTAGGGGCTGGTCAAAAGCAGTGTGCAGGGCAGGGCAAGGCATTTCTGGTCCATCAAATTGTGTGCGGCATATTGGGTCAAGAGTGAAAAGTTGCAACGCATTAGCTTATTGATCATTGCGGGTCAGGTGGTTTTGCTAAATTGAAAATTTTCCCCATGTTCCATATATATATTTTGTATGCCTGGCCGGCTTTTGCAATCTTCATTTTGGTTAGTAATAATATTATTGAAAGTGGATCACACTCAAATAAATTGCTAGATATTAATGTAGTTTTTAGACTGAAATCCTTTAGGGAAAATTATGAAAAGAATTTAAAAACATCTTAAGCCCGAAATGAAAATATATAGTTCAATATTAAAAAGTGAAATATACATGGTTACTTATAAACATGTATACGTTTATTTTTTTGTTTGTTTTATTTGGATTAGTTTTTATATGAAATAGTGCAACTCTGAATGAGTTAAATTAATTGAATGTAGATGTAAATTCGATTTCGATTTATTAAAAGGAATTTTTATTCCAAGTATTTGATTAAGTAAATGCATCTTGCGGCAAAGTTACTTTGCTTAAAATTTTTTTATGCACTCTGATCTTTCGGGCTATATTATTGTCAATTAACCAATGTTATATCCTTTCAAAAAAAAGAAACTAATTTTAATATATTTTTAGATTTTAGATATTTAAGATAGTAAGAAGATGGTAACATGAAATACCTCTATGTTTGGTATCTTTTATGGATCAGCAACTTTTTGTATATCACTTTTCACACAGTTACGCGTTGGTCATTTATATCCATATATATTTTCTTTATATGACATCCAGATCGGTTAGCAAATTGTTGAACCATTAAATGAATATTAAATTTTGCAGTTTTGTTGTCTGTTTTTATGCATGCAAACATTTCCGCCTGCAGGGCATTAAAAAGACCGCACAAAATCAAATATTTTAACATGGCCCATTGTTTCGTATTGTTTAATTGTTAATGCAAATACGAAACATGGCGGCAAAAATACAACAAAGCACAGCACAACGACAATAACTACATATAACAAAAGCAACAAAAATGGCTGTTTTGTTTATCTAGCTCTTGTTGCATAAAGACACAAGTGTCCTGTGACAACAAACATGAATAGGCCTTTAAGCCTAACTAGCCACGCCCTAACCAATTATAATGAATGTTAGTAGGGTCCAGGCCATTGGGGGGAGTGAGTGAGTGAAAGGCTGGGTGGGTGTATGAGTGAGTGAATGAATGAGCGACTGTAAGTTGATATGTTGGAATAGAGTGACATAAATGTGAAGTCAAAGTGCGAGCTGTGGACGAAAAAGGGGAAACCCCCAAAACGATAATAATCTTCATTTGCTCGAACTCAGACATTGGCCCTGGAGTCCCTGTCTAGTCGTTTGTAAGCTTTGGAGCCTGGAAACGGAATCGGAATCTGTTTGTACCCAGCCAAGAGGACAACATGTCCCTAGCCCATTGTTGTCCATATCTCTAACATATACTCCCTTCTCGCCCTTCTCTGTGTCTACCAATTGATGTAACTGTAACTGACCAAAAATGTCCGACGTCTTTTTGACTGTCTATTTAGCCAGTGATTTGTCTCTCTCTCTCTCTCTATTGTCCCTCGTCCTACGTCCTGCCCTTTTGCTACATGTAAGTATGTCTGAATATGGAGTTTTTCCCCATTCTCAATGCCCACTCCTATTGTTCAACTAATTGGCAGTTCAACAGCCCCAACTGTCCAAAAGTTGACTCGGAAGTTTATGTTGATTGTGTGTGTTTGTGTGTGTGTGAATCAAATGATTATGCAATTTCAATTAAGATTATGCGAGTGCATTAAATACAATAAAGCACTTAATATACATGGTTATCCATTTGATTACTGACAACTGCAACCAGGCAGGGGCAATTGTTTAAGCATGTACTAGAATGTCAAGATGCATGTGCTAAGATGATTGACATAGTTGGATACAGGGAGAGTCTAGACTGTAGATTACACAGGTGAAACTTCTTCTTCGATCTTTGGCGTTTTAGGATTGTGTAGTGCTAAATGATGGCTTTTCAAATGATTTTTCGGTTTTGAAATAAGCACTCAAATAGGCTGCCTCAAAAGCAAAGAGACTGACAGTTGACTGTTCAGAGTAGTTCAATTTGAGCTTCATTCAGAAAAGTCCTTTGTAAATTGAGAGAGGTATGTACCTGTTAATATGTAGATTCAATGCTAAATCTAAGGCTTTGTGTTTCAATTCACAATTCAAAATCTTATTATTATCGAATCGAAATCGAATTAATTTTATTGATGATATAAAAAGTTAAAAATAAAAATTGGATGAAAGTTTTTTATATAGATTAAATGTTCTGCAGGGGAGAGAGTTTGAGGCATTTCCATTGAGGTCTCTTTCTAGTCAACTAAAAAAATTAATATTCCATACTTGATTTGGATTCTACTAAAAATCATATGTCAATGCATTGATACATTAATTATCTAGTTAACTATTTTATAAATTATGAATACTGTTAATATAAAAGTCTTGTTTTGATACTATTATAACTTGTTTGGAATGAATGTGATTGAAATTTCTATCAAGTATAAGTTGCATAATGGAAACCAAGTGCGAAACTCATCCAAACCAAGTATGTAGTAAACATTTCAATAATTTATACTTTGAAGGCTTATGCTAAAATTTTAATTTCTAAATAAACTTTGCCTGTTTTTTTATTTTTCTTTTGGCTGTGAAAACCTTTGTTGGCGTTTGGTGCATGTCAGGAGTGTAGATGGATAGAGAGAGTGAGAGAGAAGTGCAGAAAATTGGAAGGAAAGAAAGCGGTAGAAAAAAAGTTATGATGTAGAAAAAAACCAAAAATAAACCCAAAAACCCTTCAACCGAACTTTTCCCTTCTCTTAGAACCAGTGCAAATGAACTAGTGCATGAGTGAGTGCGAGTGCATGTGAATACTCTTAAATGTGTATGTATGTATGTATGTAAGTGGGTGTGATTGTGAGTGTGCAAGTGTTTTTATTAAAACCAAATGACAAAGTTTTCCCTTGAACAGCAGCCAGAGCCAGAGCCCAACAATGTCAACAACAGCCAAAAGCTAATTTACACTTTTGTTGTTTCGGTTACTTTATATATATGTGTACGTGTGTGTAGATGGCTGTATATGTGTGTGTGTGTGTGTGTGTGTGTGTGGGGGGTGTGTGTATGCCACGCCTCTTTACCAGTTTTTCGCCATAATGGAAAAACTATTTTGCTAGGAACAAATGTTGTCAAAAAATTTGTGAATGCTAAAAAACACTCAACACAGTCAAGTGAATGGGTGCAGAGTAAAAACTAAAAAATTGCCCAAAACAAAATAAAAAATAACAAAACCTAAAAGAGAAGGGAAAAGAGTAAATGTGAAAAAGGAAAAACAAATCAAATGTGTGAACTTTAACACTATTTACCGCCAAAAGAGTGTATGCAACGGGAAAAAGTTTATTCATTTAGCTGAACGAGCGCAGACGGCATCTGCCACGCCTCCAAGCAACCAACCATCCAGCCAACGAACCAACCATCCAGGCCAGTCACCCATTCACCCTCTCACCTCTTCTATGCTCTTCAGCAATCTGTATATGGAGACCTGGCATGAAGTATTTCGAGTTCATTTGGCGCCCAAATGTGGTCTCACTTCAAATTACTTATGTAAGCATGTAAGCTCATTAGAATGATATTGGGATACAAACGTTCATACAAACGAGATAGATTTGTATCTTTGATATACCGACACCTTTTGTTTAGGGTAGCGATAATAAGATAGCTGCAAATGGGTGATTAAACCAAAGCTAATGAGGCTTGACTTTGCGAGAATGGTAATTGAATGAATAGAATGGCATTACTGATTCGATGTAGACTGAAGTCAATATTGCAAAGGTGAAAGGAAAATAACAAAAACATAGAAGTGGTACATGAAATTGGAGGAAAGGATTGTAATCATTATATCAATTATATAATGGTCAAAGTCCGTGTAATTTCTTCTCTAAACCAAAGGTTATCTTTTGGTTTAGAAGATGCTATTCGTATGCATTACTTTCTAAGTAGAAATAGCTAAAAGCAGTCTTTTCTTATTGCTATTGAGAGTAAAAATTAAAATTGAATTATCTACCTACACATATTCTGACACTAAAGCAGGTTCTCATATCTCAGTTTAAGAGTTTTTATTGCAGTTTTAAATTAGAATGTAATTAATAAGTTTTTTTTTAAAGTGAAGACAAAAAATATGAATGAGGAGCAAATTTTTTCACTAAACCTTAGTTTCAAAAAGCTCTAATACAGTAAATTCATGTCTTTATTTTGAAATTAAAAATGTATTTCAAAGTGCTTTAAAATCTTAAAACTACATGTTCGAGAAATAATGTATTTTATATAATATTATACATACATATATAATTGTTTATACAAATTAATTTTTATTTAATATCCAATTGATTGATGTCAGATTAGAATATAATAATGGCGATTTATTTGTGACTTAACTTTTTTTAATCGGTTAGAAATTGGCGAAAATACATTCTGAAGAAAAGTGCAGATTAACAAAAAAAGTATAATTAAAATTTCTAAAAAAAAAAAGAAAAAATTTTTGCAAATCATTGTTGTCAATTTTCATGATGTTCTAGCTTTAATATTCAAAGAGATTATTAAATTTGAATTTTGACCCCGAAAACTTATATTTGAGTTTTAAATTGCTAAAGGCCCCTCACTAACTAATACATCTATCTATCCATGACTTGTTTTGTGTAATTAAAAAGAAAGAAATTAAAATCAAAGGATTCAATCGATTTTTTAGAGATTTTTAATGTTTATTATGCAAACAAATTAATATTATTTTATCAAATCAACTACTGAATAATACCATTTCAATTATCTAAGGCCTAGGGTAGTAACTTCATATGCCTGCCAATTTCTTCTGTTTTTTTTGTTTTGTTTTTTTTCATTTTCTGTTTAATCATTTTACCATCCAGCAGGCTTGTTTTCTGTCTTCTTCCCTATACCCTACATACATATATCCATGCTACCAGGAATAGAAGAGTTGGTCAGAATGAAACTTCACACGCCTGTCCCTTACACTGTTCTTTTCCTAGTTTGAGGTTGACACCGTGTCAGCGTTGAACAATTTATGTTTTGTGTGTGTGTGTGTGTGACTCACACACTAAACAGCAAAAAAAGGAGAGAGTGAGAGAGAAAGGACATGGAAAAATAGATGTATAAAAAACTGACAGAAACCTGGTCCACCTACATGCGAACTGAGAAAAACGCTTTCACCGAAACCGCCAAGCGGCACAAAAACACAGAAAAAATGAAATGCCCGCGGACTAAGCGGCTAACCGAGCACCTTCTAAAACCCCATCTCAAACCACCCATGCCAGAGGAACCAAACGAGTCTCAGCCCACTGGGAGTGGCACAATAAAAACTAGAAAATCTGTGGCCAGTCAATGCGGGTGCTCAACTCGTTTTTGGGGTTGCTTCGGGTTAATTGTTTTTTCTGCTGACTGTACAATCCCCCCAAATCCTGCTCCTAGCTCAGAGCCCCACCATCAGTTTTTCCGACTTAGGAGGTGAAAAAAAAAGAAAATATTCTCACAGCTTTGAATAACTTTAAGCAGCCACAAAATATTGGCTTAACGTGCTGGGCGTTATATTTTTGGTTGGCATGCAAAAATGGAAACAAAAAATGTTGGTTACGAAGGAGACGTGAAGAAAAAAAATTGAAACGAGTCTCCAGGTTCTGGGCAAAGCGACTACATGCGGCGACATGGCCAAAAGAGTAAGCCACGACCCAGCTAGCGACAATTGCGTCCAAGTTCATTTGCAGTTTTTCTCCATTCCAATACGAATTATATTTAGATTCGGGTAACACACAATTGCCAGGAATGCTGCAAAATGCCATACAATGTAAGATTAAAATGCTCTTTAACTTGTTAAACTCTATTAAAAATTAAGTCAATCCTGAAACACAATTGATTTAAGATCAGATATCAGAATCTTAACAGTAGAAATATCTATTCCACTAGCTTTTTTAATCCTTTTTTGTCGACATTTTGATCTTTTTGAAGTTAATGGAAACTGGAGAATAGACTGCTTGAGGCTTCAGGTTAATAAATAGTAACTAAAACCAAGTTCTATTGACAGCAAATTTCGCTTCTTTTTCACTTCAGTTAGCGGGAAATGGCAGTCAGCAAAGTCTACTGACGATAAAACTTGTCTAACATTTAGTTTTCATTATCTTTTAAAACTTTTTAATCTATTTTTAATAAACCGCAAAACATCTAACATTAGTTATTATACATTGTACATTTTCAACTAGTTTAAAGTAACAGTAATCAAAATATTCTTGATAATTTAAATTTGACGAAATTAAGCTCAAATTCTAATCAACAAATTTCGTTTATAGACCCTTAACTCAAATGTAAGCTCACTTCTCATGAGCCATTTAAACTTAAGGCCATCAGATTAAAAATGTACTTATATGAATATAAAAAAAAAATTAATATTCATTGGAAAAGTGTATTAAGCCTAAAATGAAAAAATAAACCTTTCGGTTGGCAATTTTCCATGTTGTCAATTAATTGAATATATACCAGGACTTTATTGCATAATATTTTGCTCCTTTTTTTACCAGCGCAGGGCAATTATACAGTCGCCTATGTAGTGCAAAAATGGATCTTTACTTTTTCAATTCTCGTTTTTTAGCCTTACCATTGCAATGCCAACAATTGTTGTTGTTGCTGTTGCTGTTGCTGCTGTTGTCCATTCCCTAGCCTAGTGCTCATGTATTCCCTATAAATTTTTTACGATTTTATGCAATTGTATAGTTTGCAAAAGTTTGCAGCAGCTATTTTTCGGTGCCGTCGTCGTGGCATTGTTTTAAACAACAACAAAAACAAAGCCCAACAGCAACAGCAGCAGTAGCAACAACAATATACTGGTCGACCCCAAAAACCGACACGCCCACTGCTTCCTTCTCCTCCCACAGTCCACCAGCCCACCAAAATGCGCCGAACAAATGAACTCGAATGTCCTTTATATGCGTTCAGTGTTTATTGTGCCATTTTCTACGCTCACTGTCCTAGGCTCTCTCTTTTTTCACTGAGCTAGAAACTTGGGCAACAATTTGTTGTTGTTGCCGTTCTTGTTCTAAATGTTGTAACTTTGTTGTTGTTGTTGTTGTTTTATATTATTTTGGTATTTGTTGCTGTTTTGGGGGTAAGACATCTTCAAGGCCCCCGCCAGTGGACCGACATCGATCTTGTTTCGTTTTTTGCTTGTTTTTTGTCTTTAGGGCCAGGAAAAAGCAGTGGAATTAAATTCTACATAATTCATGGCCAAAAGCAAAAGAGAAAACTTTAAGAATTGCGTGAGGCAAAAATGAGAAAAGAAAAATATTCTTTTGTCGTCCGACACAAAATCTAATTGCTCTGATAGTTGTAACTCTGAAAAATGTGACAAAACTTGTTTAAAGAAGACTTAGAAGAAAACTTTTAAGTTGATTGAAATTTTTGTGCATAGTTTTTATGGCGAACGCAAGGACACCAACAAAATAAGAGACAGAAAATTCCTTTTATTTCTAAAAGGTCCTCAAGAATTGTTTTATTTTGATTTTTGTTTTATTCGTTTACACAGCTTAAGAATAATTAAATTACAAATTCCCAACACAATATTGACATACATTCTTCTTCTTATAGCCTATTAAGTTACAATAACTGATAAATATTAATTAAATTAAAGCCTTTAAAGGAAGGAAGAAAATAAAATAAAAATAAATCTAGATCTTAAACGATCTTAAAGGAGAAGAAAAGAATCATAAGCAAAGGCTACTTTCAATTAAAAATCTTTATTCAAGTTTTTCAAACTCTCTATAGATATTAAGCGTACTGAGCTTGCAGTGTAACGAAAATGCAAAATTTTCTTTTAAAATATGTAAATTGTTCAATAAACTTTTTACATTCTTTGTTAATTATTTGTCCCAAAAATTATATTCTCAGTTTTCTGGTCTTTCTTCGTAACTTGCCTCCCATTTTACACGCACTCGTGCATCTTAAGAACAATTTGAGCATCAGATGAGAGAATTCGCTTGCAATTCTTGCTAACAAGTCCAAGCCAGAGTACTGAGCTTCGAGGACGAAGGACAAGTAGATGACGTCCAACGTCGTTGCTCATTAAAACTTTTTCAGCCAGTTCGAACTTTTAAGACAAGAGATAAACAACAACAAAAATAAGTGAAAATTATGAATGCAGAAAATAAACACAACAAACAAAAATACAAAAAAAAAAAAAAAAAAAACGAAACGCGAAATTTTTGGTAAATGTTAAATTGGAAAAGCAGTTGACTTAAGAGAGGGGAAGGGAAGGGGCAACTGAGTTGTTTAAAAGTGTACGGCTTAAGTTATTATGAAAATAAAAAGCTCTGAAAAGTATGCTATGCTTCTTCGCAGGCAATGCTTGAAATATTAAACCTGAATATATAGAAATATATTGCTATAAAAACGCAGACAAAAAAATAAAAAAACACAAGAAAAAAGTAAAGAAAAACAAAGACTCCCGGCGGAAAACATTTCCATTGCATATTTTAATCAAGGGAAAATTGTATTGAAAAATATTGTTAACAATAACAGGCAACGGGCGACAGGGGCAACAGCGGCATTTTTAAATGACCCAACAGGCTGGACAGCCTGACTCAACAGCCACAGCAACAACAACAACATCAGCATCTATAACAACAACAGCGGTGTCGGCAATGGCGGCGGCGACAATTAAAAGTTTTTACTAGCATTCAAATTTTTCAATATAAAACCGAATGGGCAATGTGCCCATTGGAACACAAGCGGCAACCCGTAACTGACCACTAGCATGAAAAAAACGTAAACCAAATGAACGAAACCAAACAACTACAACAACAGCAGTAACAAAAACAACAATCGAGCAGAACTGTAAAATAAAAGAGTAAAGGAAAAGCCGCGCAACATTGCCATGCAGTGTAAAAAGAAGCCAGTGGCAGTGGCAATGGCAATGGCATGGAGGCATGTTGAAAGCGCCGCTAAAAAAAAAGAGGAAACGAAACGTGTCTCTGCATGAGAAAAGTGCAGAAGGCCCGCCGCCAGCCAGATGCCTGTGCAATATTTGTCTATGAAAGGAAAGTCGTGACAACTGCAAGTGGGGTGGACTGCTGCCGAGGGGAGGGGGATCGCCAATATAATGGTGAAACGGATGCATGACAGTTGCCTTAATAAAGCTTTAAAAGTGAGTCTTATATGCTCAATAATATAAATAGCTGTTAAAAAATAACCAAACGTTTTTATAAACAAAAAATACCTTTTTGATACGTGATGTTTAATGGTAAATGATATTATAAGATAACGTAGAAATTGTACAGATGTCAATAAATTCTCTGTAACACTTCCTTGTTAATAAGCTAAAAACTTATTTGCATAAAAAACAAAACAACTTCAAAACAACTAAAAAGTTTGAAGGTTTCAACTTACATTTTATTTACATATATTGCAATTTATGTACTAATGTACATAAATTTCAATTCAATTTACATACAAATTCAGATCTATGTACATATATTTATTTACATAAAAATTTATTGAATCAATCATTTCTAATCATTTTTTGACATATTATATGGTGCACTTGATAATAGTATTTTTAGATGGAAACACAAAATGAAACTGTGACTATACATGACCGATTTAACATCGAATTAACTGTAATTCGAAATTTAAGAAAAAAACAAAATACAATAAAGAACAAAGTATTCCAGTAGACATTAAACATTAGCTTGAAGCTTTAATTACGTCAATTTTGAAATATTTGAAAAATTTATGGCTTTAGTTTCAAGTTAATGTCTTTCAATCCACATTAAAACTATTACAAAAAATCGTAATTTTTATCATAATGTTCTTCAAAATCAAATCAAAATTGATTTTATTTCAAATATTGCGATTAAAATAAAATATAGCATTTGAAAATCGGTTAGAAATTGGCGAAATTGAATACGGTTTTTTAATTCTTGCGAACTTATCTAAAATCATTTCTGTTACAATTAATGCATTACTATGAAAATTATAGAAATAAAGAGAAATTATAAATAGTAAGTTTTGTAAAAACAATTGTAATACAAATATATTTTTTCTACGACTTAAAAACAATTAAATTTTAGGGAATGGAATGCAATGAATTTCTAATGCTGCACGGATTAAATAGGTCCGCAACTTAGTAAAGCGTTTTAAAGCTTCTTAAATGCATTCAATTATTTTTTTGTCAATTTTCATTTTAGCATAATTAATCATTGGAATAATAGATCGTTGCTTAATTAGAAAACATATCTTTCCTTTATCTATCTATTTATCTAAATACAAAAAAAAAAAAAAAAAATTATAAATAAATAACATACGGCTAATTCTATCTCTTTATAATTCAAGTTTTTTATATTAAATTATTATTTATAAAGTCATTGCCAGGAAACTCAAGTGAATCAAATTTAATTATTTTTGATAACAAGAAACGAATACAACGAGGTTAATTTAAGTTTATTCATTTACTTAATTTATTATCATAATACAAAGTAATAATTAAAATTTCAGACTTACACTTTCGGTATTCCTATTTCTGGCACTTGCAATTGTGCATTCAATTCAAAAGCAGCAGGTCAAGTGGCATGCAACAAAACCACAAAGAAAAGAGCAAAACAAAAAATTCCGCATCGCATTGAGAAAGTGTGTGTACTAAAAAGAAAAGGTGACTCTCTGGCCATCGGTTCAGTTTCTCTTCGTTTGCTCATTTTAGTTCATTTCAAAATGCGCCGGCGTGGAGAGTGAATGGTGGTCCCCCCAGCAATGCCTTTGCCTCGTTGGATTTCTTCGAGTCTCATCTTACATGGAGAATAGCTGCAGTTGTTTTCGTTTTCTTGGATTTTTTGTTTTTCCACCTTGATTTGCGGCGACGGCGGGAGCCAAGTTTAAAGCTGAAGCATGTCAAGCTGTCAACAAATTGCTGGCGATTAGGACGCCGGCTAGCTAATCCACCCACTCAACCTACCACTCGCCCACTCACCAATTCACCTACCTACCTTGGTAATAGGAATAACAGCGTCGGCGGCATTGGCGGCCAGTTTAGACATAATTTGAAAGCGTCCCACACGCAAAATTCGCGGGCATCGCTTACGCAACCTGCCACATGTCAAATTATGCAAAGGTGGTCCACCATCCTCTACGGCGACTATCCCTGGCTGTCATATGCCCCACACCTCACTCCCATTGCCCACTCTTGCTTCATAAATTGGCATTAGTGGTTTTCGGCTCTGGGTTTTTGGGGTTTTGAGTTGGAGTTTCGTTCGACTCGTTGTTTTTAGTGCGACGCCAGCGGGGCAGCTTAATAACTTTTATGCGTGTTTGCATATCGGTACCATGCATCGATTTGATGGGAAATATGAGACAAAAAAATTACAAAAATCTCTGTCCCTACTCGAAGTTACCCTTTAACAATTTAATAGGAAAATCGTTTCAAATATTTCATCCATTGTAAACATCAAGTTCTATACATCACACATTTAAGGAATATTTTTGTTAACTTAATATTAATGTTAGGCTGTCGTTTGTAAATTGACAGACTTGAATATACCTTTTTTCTTTCCTAAGGGCTTGTTAGGGTATTAAAAAGTACCATTGCACTAGGGTAAAATTTGGCAGAGTTTTTGCTATAAACCAAATAAATGGCAAAAGAGATTTTGTTTGATTTTTTTATCTCTCTTTTGGGTGATTGGAAAAAATTCAATTGTAGGCATTGGCAACTACAAATATCATTTCCTATGGGTTTCATTGTTACTTGGCTAATTGGATTTTAACAAAGCAAAATCAAGTCGGGATTTTAATTCAGTAGTTAGTTAAGTTTGTAAAAATTTTATAAAATATCGTCAATCAAGTGTAAAAAACTTTGTCTATATATTTTTTAACTGTTAAGAAAAATGTTGTTAATGGGAAAAATGATTTATTTTCAGTCAAAATATAGATACAATTGAAAACAGGTAAAATAAATAAATGTTCTTTTAATTGAACATTTAATTCACCAGGAATAAATAATTTAGATTGTCTCAATTAGACAGCCAAAACAACTACAGCATGAAAATCATTTATATATGAATTTTTTATTGTCCAAGCATGCTCTAAGTTTTTTCACTTTATTTCCGAAATATTTTGAAATTTTAAATGGTTGATTTCCTTTGAACCACTGTGCGGCAATGCATTCAACAATATGTAATGATAATAATGTGATGATGGCTAACCAAAGATAATAATGACCATTGAATATCGTCTAGCAGGATATGATAAAATGATTGTCTATATTGGAATTTTTTTATATGGCTGACCTGTCACTGGTCGAGTCTGAAAAATATTTGTATTTCATATTGGATCTTCAATTACACAAATAATGTATACAATTACATGGGGAACATATATATATCTATATATATATATACTTATACATTCTATTTATGTATATATTTATTTCTCTGGCACATTGCATTGAATGCAACTCTCCATTTGGGTCGTGTAGTCCTCAATTTGTATAGTTGTCTCAAAGAAATTGTAACGCAAGTGCACAGCCGTGGTGGCTGCATCCAGAATCTGTTTAGGATTGGCATTGGCAGCTGATATATACATATATAAGTATATAGACGGGTACATGCAAAAAGAGAAAGAGATAACAAAACGATTAACATTGTTGGCAGCTAGTGGGTAGGGTTTGCGGAGTGGCTGGGCGGTGGTTTCGGGCGTTTTCGTAAAATTGTCCACGCTTAAAAAGCCATTTCAAAAATAATTAAGCTAATTGCGCACTGACCGTGGTACATGGCCGCCGTTTGCCGTTTTTGCAACGACAAAAAGCAGCAACAAATCCATTGGGATAATTACCATGCCCCCAAAACACAGACACACACACACACTTGCATACGCATACATATACAGACACAGGCATACACATGAGATATACTCCCCCATCTATGGGGGTCCTTTAGCATGGCTCTAGGTCCACTCACCAATGGCCAAATGTGCAGAGAGCGCCACTTTATTAATGCTCAGAGCCCAGATCCGCAAATTGTGAACACGCTCAACACCTTCAATGCTTTGGAAAATCTGCAACACCTCCGCATAATGCATATAGTTTGGAGTCCCCTCCATTAGGACCTGTCAAAAAGAGAAAACCAACAGAAATTAGAAAATAATTTGTTATCTTTTGATGTTTAGCTAAAGATTAATAAGTAAACATTCTGTATACTCTACTCCCTGTATACAAAAGAAAAAAAAAAACACTTAACTTTTTTCTATTTAATATTAACATGACAAATAAGAATGAAAATTGTTTCTTGTTCATAACCTGGCATTCTCTTTAACTGTATTTTTGCCAAAAAAATTAAAAATTTCAACACGATTTTTTCTTATTTTTAATTATATAATTTTAAAAGCATTAAAATGAGATATCACTTTTAAAACTCGTCTAAAATTTCAATTTTTTTATTGATTTCCTAGTCATAAAATTCAGTTAGTCCTTTAAATAATGAATGAGTTAGACTAAATTCGTTTTTCTTAGTGCTTTTAATTGTTTCAACTTTAACTCCAATCAGTTGATCCAATAACTTACCAGCAATGCATCCTTCATAATGGTAAATGTCGTGAAGAGCACAATGATGGAAAAGACGAACGTGCAAATGGGATCCACAATTGCATATTCGGGCCAAAAGTATATCACAGCGGCCGCAAGAAATACGCCCACACTCTGGACGACATCGCCAATCACATGGATAAGAGCGGCTCTCACATTCATGTTGACTGCCTCACGACCCGCTGCCCCCCCATGATGATGGCTTCCCGGTGCCGTTTCAGCCATTACGGCTGCAATTTCCAAATCCAAATTGGGATCCACTAGCTTGGCATTCTGATACGAATATGTGGGCAATCCGCTGCCAGGCAATTCAGCATCCTCCGGTGCAAAGGCAGCGCCACCCTCAAGACGTAGAGTTGGTGAAGATGCACACGGTGTGGATGTACCATTGGCATGGCCATGGTTTTTGGTCTTCTTTTGCTTCTTCTTACCATTGCCGCCGCCATGACTGTGACCATGCCCACCACCCAGACCATGGGAATGGCCATGCTGCAACTGAACCCCCATGCTAAATGGATGAGAGAGAGAGAGGGAGCGACCCAGAGGGGAGGGAAATTGAAAACGTTATCACAAATATTTAATATACTTGAAAATGTTGCAAGCTATGTTGCCGGTCCCCATTTCCCGCAGGTTATCCCCAACGACCCGAATACCCCTTGTCTTCTTACCCAGCTGCCCATGGATAGCCTGGCCGCAGTACCAAAACAAAAACGCATTCAAAAAGTTTTCCTCGTTTTTTTTTTTTGTTTTTGCCTTTGGTTTTTGGGCGGTATGCGGCCAACGCTTTGGCATTGTTTGGCATTTTATTTCAGCATTTTAATGCACCAACAGCCAAACCAACGATGCCGACAGCACAGTGAATCAAAGCATGGAGAAATATATAAAAAAAATCATTCCAAAGAAGCTTCTATTAGAGGATTATAGTACGGAGATCTAGTTGGATCAGCAAGTATCAAGAGATCAGTGAAATTTTGTGACCTTTTTTTTTTAAAAAATAAGAGACTTGAGGAATACGAAAAACCCGGTAAAATATTGAGCATAGGAAAGACTTAAAAACAAATAAAATTTCTTAGAACTCTTCAGAACTGGCTTATTGTTGAAGAAGTTTACTGGAATAAGTAAAAAGATAATTAAGAAACAGATAAGATGGAAAACTTATGTGAACAAAAAGGTAAACATAAATTGTCTAAAAGTTATTCAAACATATTAGTTTGAAGTTTTTGTAATATTTGAACCACTGTCGAAAAATTTCACAACCATCACCCCCAAATGGTTGAATGCAATGTTTTTGGTGCTCTGTGTACCGGAAGGTGTGTGCAGACCGCCGCCGTCTCTGTCGGTTTGTCGTCCAACTTCAGTCAACCGACCGACCGACCAACTGACCGACCAACCGCTCTGTGGACCCCAATGCAATACGTCCGGATGCATTGCCGCATGCAAATACAAATGTATTGTCGAAAATGGCAACCGGTTGACTAGCCCTTCCTCTGGCCCACTGTGCACACACCAGCCCTCCGAATCGCCCAGAACCATGGTCAGCACCATGCTCCTACTTTTAGCCTCACACGGCATGCATCAGGCAGTTAATAGCTCGGCACATTGACTTTTTATTCATTTTAAATGCTCCGACATTGCAGATTTATGGCTTTTCTATTTGGAGGGAAAAAAGGGGGCCATGGTCGTTGTCGTCCTCGTCATACCATCGTTGGTCTGTTGGCCTGCACTTAGCCAGCTTTTTTGTTGAAACAATGCAGTCCAGGGGCATCAATAAATAAACTGGCATAAATTACATACATCCATTGGCCACACACACACACAGACACATTCACACACAGACAAAGACCCAAAATTAAACAGAGATCAAGTGAAATGAGTTGAGAAGCCTGAACAGGCCGAGATGAACAGATAACATCCGCCGCCTACCCTTCACTCTCTCAAGGACTTTGATTTTTAACTAATTGACGTGACGTCACTGCTGAGACAAAGACAATTTTAAGTGCACTGGATAACGCTGAGCACGTAACGCCAATGTTTTAAAATCCCATTAGGGCTGCTCCATACTTTAATGGCAACTGTATAGTGTTGGCGAGATGATTTGAAAAAGCATTAAAAAAATGTGAAACTAATAAAACGCGGAAGAGTGAAACTAGCTTTTTTATAGTGCAATAGCGCAATAGATAAATAATGCTATCCAATAATAAAAAACAAGCCATTTCGCTTCGGTGGATAGCTCTTTTTTTGTGTTGGTCTCTTTATTTCAGCAAAAAATATTCTTTTACCAAATACTCTATGACAAGTCAATTTTAAAAACTTTTGTGCATATCTTGAACTGATTGTGAAATAATAAAAGAAGAGTTAAAGAAATCTAATAATATTTGGTTTGAATTTGATATACACATCACGTGCAAATCAACACCTGAAATCAAAGTGATGTTGTCTTGAAAAAATAAAGAATTCATTAAAAGAAAGGAGAACTTTAGGGGGATAGACATTTTTTAATTTAAATAATTCAATGCATTTGAATTCATTCGACATCAAACTTCTTCAAAAAATAAAGAAATGTTACTTTAAATAGAAGGAATTAATTAAAAAAGAATAAATTTTAATGCTGTAGATGAGACTGGATGCAGATATTCCAAACTCTTTATACCGGCCGACTAACCCATAATATCCTATTATCAAAATTAACAGATACTACATTGATGAATAATGAATGGATACTAACCGACTAATTACATCATATATAAACCCAAATATAATTTTCTTCCCTAAACGATTAAGGATTTAAAAAACAAATGACATTCCTTTAAATTATAAAATATTTACTGAGAACACTCTTTACCAAAGAATAAATTGATTCAATTCTCAAAAAGAAACGAAGAATTTGTCAGAACGGGCAAAAAATTGAGAACAAAAAAGATTTCAAATGATTTGCTGTTGAGAAATTTTAATTATTTATATTAAGTTTCTTTACGCTCTTGGAAATGCTTAGGGGTTCTCTTGCCGTTAACCATTTTTATTTTGAGGCGGCGCTGTCCAAAAACCAGGAGGAAGCAAATAAATAACAACAACACTCGGTTGTAAACTGCGCGCTAAGATGAACGTAATAAACGTGGCATGCCGCGTCTTCTAGGCGAGATGGGGCGAGAGAAGCGAGACAGCTTAACGAGCTTCTCAGCCGGGTGACACCACAGCAAGCGATGGCATTCCCAACGTGCCCGGAGACATGCTCGGCACATAAGTAAAAAAAACAAAATGAGGCGAGTGAGAAAGACACAGAGAGAACAGGGGGAAACGCAAGACCAACCAAGTCGAGTCAAGATATGCGCTAATATTTATGTTCCTGTCAATTAAATCAGGACATGGTGTATATGCCACGTTTGCCAGTAACCAGGAGGTCCTGGTTCTACGTCCGTGCGTCATGGTCCTAGTCCTGGTCCCGAGTCCTGGTGACGATGCTCGTTCTGGTTCAAGCTCCCAGTGTTGGTGTTGTCATGGCTGCTGTCGTTTGTTGGCCACTAACGAGGCGAGTAAAGATGCCGCAAAATCAAGGGAAATGCTTCATTGCGCGCTACAAATTACAGCGACACAGTTGGAACAACAATGGGGCAGAGCTTCGAGGCAGGGAAATGCTGTTGGGAAACTTTCGGGGAGGCGGAGAACCAATGGCATTTTTTGCGCTCGAGGACACAGCACACACACACACACATAGCACATTGCCCTGCCAATCGGATGTTCAAAGTCAAAAACCGTATGTGCCTGGCATTGAATCCATGTGACTGGGTACTAAGACCTCAACTGACCATGGAGCTGGAAACAGGAATTGAACTTGCTGCTACAATTTATATTTAGTGCCCATCAACGCGCATTTCTTTTATTTATTTTTACTCTTTTTTTTTCTTTTTTGACAAATTATGGCCACATTTGCCCTTTACACTAACACACACAACAAATGTTTACACGAAATTGAAAATGAAATTGAGTTGCCAGACTAACAAGCTTTGGGCTTAGAGTTAGTTTCTATGTCTCAAGTGGCTGCCAACCGAACGTAGAAGAGACAAAAATTGGATCCGGGAATTTTTATTTTTTGAAAAGAGGCCAAGAAACTTAAATAGTCTTCAAACTAAATAGAAAGGAAAATATTATAAAGGTGTGAGTAAATCTAAGTCGTCATTTTACCCAAAATAAGGTGAAAACGAAGCTAAAAGTCTGAATAATTGTAAAAGTTTTGGTTTTTAAGTGACAATCAGTATTTTTTGTTTTTTTTTATTGATAAACGTCTTCAGTTTTTGAAAAATTTGAAAATTATAAGAGCACAACCAACATTTTTTGCAACCAGTTTAATAATTTTCATTTCTAATTCAGTGAGACTTCTTGCATAAAAATTTCAGTTACTCATTTTCAGGTTTAAAAGAAACAATTTTCGAAGCTCAAATTGTTCAATGAAATTAGAAAATTGTAAACAGTTTTACATGAATTCGGCAACTTGTTGTAATTTTCCGTATGCCTAGCACACCCTTCCGCCCATCTTTTGTAATTGCTTTAGCACCTATTTTCCAGCCCTGCTCCCTCTTCCGTGTCATATTTTCGCGGTTTTTTGCTCACTAATATGCCACTTGTTTTTGTTTTTAGCCGAGTTCTGCCTGCCAGACAGTTTTGTGTGCGTGCAAGTTTGTGCCACCATCCTATTCCTGGCCACATTCTGTTAGCTGGTCTCCCTCTTTTTGGCTAATGGCCGTTTTAACAATGTGGAGTGAAGAACGTAACGAAGACCACTCAAAAGTTAACTCAACAAAAGCCGGCACAAAAGTTGGCTTTGTGCTAATTGAACTAAAAACTCACAACTAACTAAATGAAACTAAGTAAAAAGCCTTCTTCAAAAACAAGACCGACAACAACAACAAGCAACAACAACAGCAACTACAACTGGCAAACTGAAACGTTTCCTATAACGGCAAAAAGGTGGCCATTTAATTTCGTTGTTCGAACACGTTAAGCAAGAAAATCTTTCGAGCAGAGCGTTGACTTGGCTTTTCTATTTCTGTTGTTTTTTATTTTATGGCAGGGATTGTGGAATGGTTAGGATGACCGAGATCCGCTCGCCTTCTGCGACTGTCCCCACTCCCCACCCCCACCCCCCACCCAACATTCATCCATCTCGACTGTTCGGTGGTCTCGTCCTTAAGCCAGGAGAGTTGCTTCAGCTGCACGTTTTTCACAATCAATTCACGTAATCAAACAATTCAAGTGGCAAACACTGAAAATGCCAACGTCAACTGGAAAATTTTTGCGCTACTACCAAGAACACCAACAACAATATCAACGATGTTGGCAACTAGGGAAGGAGAGAAGAGGAGGCACACCCACACACACACACACACACACATGGGCAATGTGCTCGGCATTGAACGCTGCGATTTATGCGCCAAAAACTATGCTTCGACAGCCACATGAATGAGCAGAATGTGGAAGGCGGTGCCAAGGGGTGGGCGAGGCGGTAAGCAAAAGGAGATGGAGGTCTGCGAGATAAGGGGCAGAAGGCGATTGGTGGCACGAAACTTGCAGGTGCTGCAATCGACGAAATCAAAACAAACAAAGACCAGAACCAACGAATCAACTCAATACCCTGTAATTTACTTAAATATCTCACATAATTGGATTTAATTTTAAAGTAGTAATGACCTTATTTTTATTCATTTCTGCAATTCTTTATCTATGTAAAAGGATTACTTGTTTCAGGACTTTAGTTATACATATTTAAAACTGAATTTAATTTATAACAAGATTTTTGTTTTTCCTTAAGCCTTCAATAGCAAAAAAACCTTACGAAGTTTCGAAGTCCATATCACATTTGATATGACAACGATGGTATTAAGTAACAGTATTAATTAACAAAGATTGTTAAAAAATTATTAAATTATTAAAGCGACTTATAACTCTGACAAATTTTAAAAATAAAGAAAAATAAAATACATAAGCATTTCAAAGTATTTGTGGAAATATAAATTTAAATCAAATATCCCAAAGGTAGACAACCAAAATGTTAAGATAATAATAATAATTTTTTTAAAATTTAATGCTTTATTAGAAGAAAGAAAATTGTTTTCTACAGTAAAATTCCTGCAATACCCCATTTATATATTCATAGTATAAAGCTTTTTATTAAACTAAACCCTGTTGTATTTGTAATAACAAAGAATTATTTTAATATTTGATTTCCAAATAATTTTGATAATTTCGTTATTGAAATACTAGTTAAAGTGTGAATTTCGATTATTTCGAGAACTATGTTTAAATAGAGCTGTTTATTAGACAAATGTAGACTTTATTCCGATATACCCTGATGCCAACTCAGAGCAATTTCCACCTTTGGGGCCAGCCAACACAAACACAAGCAAAATCGTTGTCGTTGTCGCTTTTGCCTTTTGTTGACGCAGAAAAAAAGAAAAAAATAGTACAAAAAATCCTCATAAAGAAAGAAAAATTCTAAACTTGTGGAAAAAGTTGTCGCTAAAATGTGGAGAAAGTTGCCGCAACAACTGGCGGATGCCGTCATAGAGGCAAGAAAAAAAACCCACACCAGAAAGAAGACGGACTAAGAAAGCACTGCAATTGGAATTGGGAATGGGAATGGCAACAGACACAGAGAGAGAGAGAGAGGGGAGAAAAAGAAAGAGAGGCATTTCTGCCATGTTGACCCATTTGCTACTGCTCTGCTCCTACTGAGGGAGGTATGAGGGGTAGGAGGGACAAGTTGATTGCGGCAATTGCAATTGGAAAACTGCCCAAAGGGAATTCTCTCGCGATGGAAACACAAAACGTTTTTGCAGTCAGTTAGTCATATCTAGAGGGGAATAATACTTACATGACATTTACCAAAATTGCCAGACCCGATGTGATCAACATGATCTTAGCGTCGACCTCATAGTCACCTGTAATCAGACGTCCAATTGCCAACCAGACAAGTATGCCAGTAATGACCCAAATCATGAATACAGAGGCCATGGCTCCAATAACCTCCGCACGGTACCATCCGAACGACATCCTGTCAAAAGATAAATGAGAATGCGTAAAAATTGTTTAATTGTGAAATGTGCAAAGATAATGGCAATCAAAATTCGATAAAGAAAACGAGTTCATTTAACTTTAAAAATAAAATGCTTTTCCCCAAAGAATAATAATGGCAACCTGTCAATTAAAACTTATTATTGCTTGTGGAACTGAAAAAGAATACCAAATAATCAAAGTGAATAATAATTAGCAGTATAAGAGACAGCAGAAAAAATGTAAAGAACATTACTTTCCAAATGTCCTTTATTTAATTATGTTAAATCGAAAATATACCTTTGAAATGCATTTACCTTAAGCCCTACATGAACTATTCAATTAATGATAACTTATTTCTAGAATCAAACTCAAAAGACTCAAACTGAAAGGTATAATATTTTATCATCTGCCCCACTAAAGGTTTTGTTTAAGAATAAACATCGTGGTCAACTGAAATGGCTTCACCAAATCAAATTGACCAAAGAAATATACAAAACGAAACATAAACGAAAGTAAGTCATAAAATTCATATGACAATTATTGCTTAATACCAAACAAAAAAGGCATCCACACTCTGTGGAAACACTTAAGATTATTACAGCGGCGCGGTATCAAATAACCAGCGCTGAGCATGAAATATAAACAATTGTCGCTTCTTACAATTAGAGTTTAAGAGTTTTCAAATAAAATCAGTTCATATTTTGAATTCAACGAATGAAGATTGGGTTATTTTCCTTCTCTCCGGGAAGCCCTATTCAGATTTACTTTAATAAAAGAACAACTTATGAAATTTTGACCATTAATATATTGTAGAATACAAAGCCAATGTACATAAGCTACTTAACCAACAAAAAACAAGGGCCAATAAAGTAATTATAAACGCTGAAAAATATCTTTAATAATCCACATACGAGTACTAAATGAAAACCTTAATGAAATTGATAGCATACCCAAAACCATAAATTAAATTTCAAATTGAGGCGGTTCGCCCCTGGTGGGAAGTCAAAAATATTAACATGAGTTGATAAATGCGACCAAAATTTGTCAAATGCCATTTTAATTTGAGTGTCGCAGGTTTTTATTTTATTTTTGACTTTTTTTGTATGTTAAATTTGTTTCTTTTTATTTTAATTTTTTGTTTTTTCTTTGGGTGCGGTTTGTCCGTCCCTCCCTTAGGAGAAATAATCGCACTTTTTGGCTCTTTGTTAGGGGTTTGAGTAGCCGAAAAGGTGGAGCTGGAGGTTTTGGCTAATGTAATGAGCGTTTTGCATGTGGGTTCCGTTTTCACAAATTTTTCGTTTATGTGTGTTTCTGTATTATTTTTGGTGTTTTTCGTTTTTTGGTCGGGTCAAAGTCAACACCTGAACGACGACAATGACGGCGGCAGCAAGGCTCGTTCAATTAAAGGACCTGCTACCCCTCCTTCCACTCTTTGCCAAGGTCCTTGTTATAAAATTGAATTAATGGCAACAAAAAGAACAATTTTTGCCCGCCTGCTAACTAATGTCTCGCCATAATAATACAATTTAATTTCCAGCAAACATCCGCACCATCACCTCATTCCCCCTCACAGGACCCTCTTGTCTCAACCAGATTGTGTCAATGTATAGCTGGGTAGCTAGAATTTTATATTATATATGTATGAACACACACATACATACACAAATACATATATGTATGCATGTAGGTATATACACTAAGGGCCTTGCATTTGCTGCAAGTGCAACCATTTGCTTAATGACCGGCTCTGCTGGTTTCGGGTTCTCTTTTCATTCTGCTCCTTTTCCTTCCATTCCTCCTCTGGCTACGACTCCGGCATTTGCTCCGGCTACAGCCATACCTCGTGGAATCAGGAGCAGGGCGAAGGAAAAGTCTCACAACATCGTTGCCTCAATGAGCCAACAACGTTAGCGAGTCACATTGGGCTGGGAATATTTGATAATTAAAAGTAACTAGCCAAAAACGCTTCATTTGGCGGTGAAAAGAACTTTCGCATAATTAGACGAAATATTTTTGAGTCGAAAAGAGGGCAAAAATGGTTAGGGACATAATATTAGAATATATACAACCTAATTAATTTACTTAGCAAACAAAATTTCATCAAAGTCAATAAGAGGTGAGAGATTATGAAAATCAAAGCAAATACAAAGAGGAAAAAGAAACCAATTAATGTTAGAATTTACTCCTAACGATAGTCAATCGAGGTCTTTTTGTTTAAAATTTTATGGAGAACTTTTGTGACATCTTGTAAATTAAAAACAGTTTTCCCTTTACAAAAATTGTTTATAAACAATTTTCTAGATACTCAACTTTCGACAATATTTGTATAGTCTTTAAGAAATTCAACTTTTGCTAGATTTTTCAAGAGTTTTTATATAAAACTGAGGCTAACTTTTTTTTTTTTTAGAACCATTAATTGTAAAGAATACTTCTGTATTACATTTTATTATTTAAATGGAGCGAAAATGTTATAGCATTTGTGGAAAAATGAATGCATATTTTATTTGTGCAATTTCATTATATTTTACATTGAAAATCTAACATTCTCCAAATGGAATGTTCAGCCAACACAATTCTCTCCCCACTGTGCCACCCCTCTTCTTACTCATGTTTAGTTTTAGTTTTCATTTTGCGTTGCCGTTGCCTGTGCGTTTGCCTTTGCAATTGTGCAAATGTGTTTTGTTTTGATAAATTAGGCTTGTCAACTCGGCAATGGCAACGGCAACGGCAACAGCAACGGCAGCGACTGCGAACCGCACCAAGACTGAGCCTCAACCATAGTTTCTCCTCCACATGCACCCAAGCACATGCATCAGCAGTGGAATGCTAGGGCAATAGAGCCACAAGAGAAACATAGCAGAGGAACGTAGAGTAGAGTGTGTCTCAGTCAGAGTCAGAGTAGTCAGAGACTGAGAAACTGAGGCTGAAGCTGAGGCCGAGGAGGCACGGCAACGGCAACAAAATTTACAAAATTACCATGCAACACGCTTGAAATTGCAAAAGTTTTTCATTATTCACTTTGTGGCTGCAGTCGAGTCGTCGAGTGAGTGAGATTTTTGCATGAATGAGCAGAACGTGCCGCTTCCGTTCCGCCCCAAAAGATCCCACCCCTCCTCTCACCATCCCCCCCACAAGGCCGTTGGGCTGAGAACGAGAACAAGATGAATGCTGAAGGCGGACCGAGTAGGTGGAATGAGTATGAAGTCTACGAGACCAATTGAGAAATGTGCATCGGCCAAGCGTACGCAAAAGCAGAAACAGAAACAGAACCAAAGCCAGAACCAGGACACCAAAAGCTGAGGCTCATGCTGATGCTGAAGCAACAGAACCAGAAACAGGCCCTAAAAATTTTGGAAAAGGCTTTTCGCCTAATTAGACGATGGCGAATGGGAAATGGAAAATGCCAAAATGGCAACACAAGCGACAGAAATTATGAAAAGAAGATGCAAAAAAACAAATGTTATATATGGCGATCCATGTATGTATATGCTCTTGTTAACTAACTAGACCACCCAACTATGGAATAAGACTAAGTAATAGCGCTAAAAACATGTGATGTCCTATGCTTTGAGTGATATTTATTTAAGTTATTTCTATCCCGGAATGAGTTTTAACACCAATAAATTAAATTTTAAATCGAAAATCCAAAAACATAAATTTATTTCACCCATTAGTTATAGTTTGCAAACTTTATTTAATCTTTTTTCACTTCACATTCTACATAAACATTCAAAAAATTGTTTCCACTTAATACCCATAAATTTCCATTTACCTACATATTTAGATAAACATAATATTTAGTGTCATTTTTGGGGTAAGGAATACTTGCTATAAAAAAAAATTCTAACTTTCTAAATATTTTCAACACGGAAATCGCTATTTAAAATCAGACAGGACTATAAGTCATATTTAGTTCAGGATCATTGTAAATGTATAGGACTAAACTCTTCCCTAGAAAACGTAGGCTGAATAGGTTAAACATGAACAAACAAACTCAATTACAGCTCAAAAGATTCTCAAAAAGTATTATTTATATCATGTTATCGTGATGTCTCAATATTATGACAGACGGAGAAAGACATCTTACAACCAAATACGATCTACGACTACGCAGATAGGCTACATAATAGCAAAGGCTATTCTGGTACTATATAGAATATTCTGAAAAGTGTTCTTTCTTTTTCAAAATTATTGCTCTAACAATTAAATGCTGATTTTGTATGTACATATGTACATATTGAAGCTTAGAGTACCCACCACATAACATTAACTAAAATGTCCCTTACCTAAATTCCAAGTCCTTTGCTAAAAAAAATGGCTTTTCCACTTTCTAAGGTCCACAAAGTCTTGAAGAATATCGTGAAGAAAAACTTTAAATTTTTTTTTATTGATTTTTATTGAGACTTTTGAACTCTCAGTCCTTCACTGTCTAGTTTGTTGGCTTTCATGGCATTCGTTTCTCCCCTCGTTGTTTTTCCCACTCTTATTTTCTTGGCTTTTTGCCGTTTTAACTTACCGTTGCGTAGATGGTCGTCCAGCAATCCAGATGGCAAACAATGAGATCATAAAACTGGCGAAATCGGTTAGCAAATGTGCGGCATCTGTTGCTATGGCCAGGCTGTTCGATAGGTAGCCACCTGTCGATGAAAGAGATAAAAAAAAAGAAGAACAAACAAGAAAAAAAGTAAATAAATGCGCAAAAAATTAACTTCTCTCAAATCTGTCTGAGCACTCAGAGGGTGGAAATAACCGATGAAAGGGAATTCCCCGACAAATCTGCCCACCCCGCAGTACACACAACTGGTCACCATCAACCGGAATGAAGGGACAAACAGCAAAAAGGAGGAGTCCTTGTCTGAACGGGAACAGTCAACCATTTTCGATTTGAGCAGCAAAGGCAAACGATGAAAGGTAAAGAAAGAAGCAAAAGGTAGTAGGTAATTGCAAAGCGATTAACGACAACAGCCAAGCTAACGCAAGCCAAGTCCAAGTCCACATAACCGAACGACGACGACCAGGTTCAGGACCAAGTCCTTTGAGTGACGTTGCCACTCGAAAATTAAATGTTTATTGTATAACCAACCCAAAAACCACCCTCTAAATGGCAACAGGGTTGACAACAGATACACAGTCAGTCAGTCAGACAGACAGTCAGGCAGACAGTAAGCCCTTCCGGTTGCCATATTGTTGCACTTCCGGTGCTCAGTTTTTTAATCGTCTCGTCCTTTGTTGAATTTTTTTCCCTTTTTTTTCTTTTTTATGTTTGACTTACTTTTTCTGTCTTTCTGTCTCTATATGAGGTGAGTGAAATTAGTTAGGGAATTGAAAAAGGACGGTTAAAAGGAAAAAAAAAAGAACAAAATGGAGGGCAACTCAAGCAAAAAGATAAGAACTAAATTGCAAAGCAGAGATGAAAGTCTTTTTGTTTTGTTGTGTTTTTTTTTTTTTTTATTAAAACTTACCCACAATTTCTGCTATCATGAAAACCAAACACAAAATGCTGGCTATGATCAATTTACGACGAGCCTTCACATCAACACCCTCGCTACGTGCTCGATGACAATGATCGCGAACTGAAAAAAATATACGAAATACAATTTAATTGTAAGTATGTAGGTATATAATATATATAGGAAGTACAATACACATCATTTGGTCAAGTATAGGTTTACTTAAGTAGTGTTTAAACAAACAGATAATAAACATAAGAGATAATAAAATAAATAATAATCTTGGTTAATCACCAATAGTTACAATGCAAAATGCCAAAATAAAATCAAGTTTGAACATTTTGTTTTAAGAAAATCTTTTCTTTTCTTTTCACAGTTCTTTTTATATAAAAAAAGTTTTTTCATTATGAAAAAAAAAAACATTTTTATCTGTTTAATATTAATATTTTATAGTTGTTTTAAATAAAAATGAAGTAAGTAAGTCGTCTCGCCGACTTGGGTATACCATACACCAGTAAAACAAATATTTCAAATTTGTAATAACTAATGCATTTGCCTATTTTCCACAATTCTGTTCACATGCTTGTTACAAGCATATCTCAGTATCTCGCGCACTTATGCATATAAGCACCCTAGCGTCCCCACCCGCCAACGGCCATCAAAGGCCTTATGCAAAAACGTTTATATGCATAACTCAGCTATTTTTTGTCCGATTTTCATCAAATTTGGTATTTTGCTCGGTATTAGTATCAAATTTAAGTGTGCCAAATTTGATTGCACAAGGTAAAAAATTACGGGAGATAATCGAGTTTTTCAAATTTCGGGGGCGGAAAGGGGCGTGGCAAAAACTTTATACATACAAAATGTGCGCATTTACTATGCAAATATACATACCAAATTTGGTGTCTCTAGCTGCAATAGTTTTTGAGATAAACGTTTTTTTGAATTGCGGGGGCGGAAAGGGGCGTGGCAAAAATTTGAAACAAACTTGATCACTCTACATACTACACAAGCCTACATTCCAAATTTGGTGGCTCTAGCTTTTATAGTCTCCGAGATCTAGGTGTTCATACGGACAGACGGACAGACGGACGGACGGACAGACGGACGGACAGACGGACATGGCTAGATCGACTCGGCTGTTGATACTGATCAAGAATATATATACTTTTGGGGTCGGAGAAGCTTCCTTTCTGCCTGTTACATACATTTTGCGACTTTAATATACCATTTCACCCTATGGGTGTTGGTTAATTAGTTCCAAATGAATGCAATCACCCGTTAAATGTTGAAAAAGTAATTTTTGTTTGTTCTTTAAAACAGTTTAAAAGAAGTTATGTGGTGAGAAAGATGACAAGCGCGCCATGCAATTGTTGTTTCCTCTTACTTGAACCCTTTTGATCAAATGGATCGTAACACATTGGACTACACGCTGGTCCTTATCATCAACGTAAAACGTAGGAACAGGAACAAATATCATTGCGAGTTTACAAAGTACCTACCTAATATAGTATGAAAGTTATAAGATTAAAATATGTTAATAATGAATGAATTTCGAATAAATATCTGAGTGGTTATCTACCATATTTTTAATATCAAACCCCACTGAAATCTTTTCAAGTAGAAATGAGTGAAAATGACTTTAAATTTAAACTTTAAACTTTACCAGCACATTGTCATTACATGTAAATGTTAAGCTTAAAAGTCGAACAAATTGAACTTACTGCACATAATGGTCATTTTCATCTTTAAACAGATTTTAATGTAGATCCGATTTCATTTGCCTTATTTTAAGGAAATAAATATTTTCCATTTAAAAGTGACTCTCGAATTAAGATTTTCTTCATTGATGAATAAGAAATACAAAGAAGGTCCAGGAGTTTTTCCCTCTTTGTTTTCAATTCTTTTTTATATTTTCTTTAACTTTATTTACCATTTTCATTTTCCACTGAATAAAATTCTCGATGAATTTTCCTTAAGCCTTCGCGCTTGTTGTCCCTTAACCAGTTTCGCGAAAGTGTTAAATGAACAATGTGAATGTGTGGCATATGTATGGCAGTGCGACTGGCTGACCCCATGGGAAATGCAGGAAAAGCTATCACAACATACCGCCCGCCCACCCACAACCTCCTCCTCACCCTTTGGCACGCCCATCTGTTATGCCATTGAGCATGCAATACATATTTACAAAACAGGCATTTAAATTTATTTAACATGGTACGTGAATAATGACCACCAACACTACGACTATAACCAGCCACGCCCCACAAATGTAGATATATATATATAAATATACATATGCATAGGGGACTTTTCTACTGTTCCGAGAGTACACTATATGCTATATCCTTTTTTTTTCTTGTGCTGTTGGTGTCAGTGACAGGCATGAGGCATGAGATGCACCCAGCTAGGAGAAGTTGCTTGGCTTGCTCGTCGGTTTGGTCTAGGAACAGTCTATTAAATACTTTATTGCATTTGTCGCAGCCGTTTTTCATGCTTTGTCATTTCCGCTGCATTTTCTTTACACTCTTGGTTCGCTTTTGGCCCCCACTTTCTTTTCCTCGCACTCTCTTTCTGCTCTGTTTCGTCGTGGCTCCCCTGGTGTGCAGGTTTTCCCTTTGTTCAGTAGCTGGAACACCGAAGGAAACCGAAAAAGGAAGGTGGACTCCACACAATACACATGTGCATATGCTTGATGAATTGGAGATGGTCAAGTGACACGAAATCTATCAGATTATCCTTAATCTATGTAAAAAGTTTAATTTGAATAAAGTAATCAAATAATTGAACTCATTATGGAAAACTCTTAAAAGTGAAGTTTCTTAGAACGATTTTCAATCTTATGATCATTGCTTTGGAGTTATATCCATACAATTAGATAAATTCAAATGTTTAAGAATTTTTTACCAAATTATTGAGAAATTCGTAACTCCAAAAAAACATACAAAAAGAAGAACGAATTACAAGTAATTCGTGTCACGCAAATTTCTCCTGTAGAATGGGGTTGGCCATGTTGAGCGGTTTCTTCATTTGAATTCAGAGCAAGGACACCGACGCCTGGCCTGGTCGGGTCGGGTCTGGTCTGGTCTTGCCTGGCCTGGCGTCCGCTTGTTCATACTCCACAAACACACACACTCTCTGGCACACACTCACTCATACACAATTGCAGTAACAATGCCAGTAGCGAAATTAAATTCCTGTGCATAACCAAGCCGCCTCGCCTTCAACTACTGTAGACTACGACTACTGCTACTGAGACTACGAGGACTGGTGGGGTAAATTCAACTCTACGCGCCGATTGTGGCACGTGGAAATTTCACCTATTAGACCCGCATCTCAGTTTGCCGCTTCAGCTGCTACACCCAACGACTCGACGTTCTTTCATCTCGGTCGTCATTGCAGCAGCAGGTGATGCATAAAAATCATCATACTTGCAATTTAAACAACTCCGATCCATCTGCATCTTTAATTGGTCGCCTTGGTCTCCTCGCGCATTGGTTTTACCTCTTCTTTCCGTCTTTTTTTGTTGTTTTTTTTCCTTTTTTGCTGTTCCCTTCTCTGTGTTGGCAGCTTTTGCTTGTTTGTTTGCGCAATGCGGCAATCAGAAGGTGCTGGTTGAGGAGATGGCGAAGGAGGGGATGGGGGAATTGGCAACTCACACAACAAACAAGACCAACAACAATTGTGCACTTCTTATAAATAATTAATAGCGAAATGAGGCCCCAAGTGTGCATATAAAAAGACGTAATTGAATAGAAATACATAAATCTGCTGACAAAAGCCAACCAAAGTTGACAAATCAAGTGACGACACCTGACAACACCTAAAAGAATGTACGTTGCCTTGCAATTTTACGAGAAATGTTTCATTCAAGAGGTATAAAATGTTTAAATTCAATAGAACCGAAGCGAATTCACTAGAAAGAATACAACTCAAAGCAAAAAGTAGGAAGGTAAAAAATTACTTGACTCTAGCTAAAGCTTCTGTTAAATGAAATTCTTAATCTGAGTAAGTTTCTTAGATTGGACATCGATTGAGTAAAATCCAGTGAAGGCGGAGCAGAATTAGCAAGTGCTACGAACTCTGTTTGATCTTTCAAAGAATAATTTATCCATTTAAAGAAATTCTTAAAAGCTCTTAAATTGCGAATCTGTAACTTTGCCGAATTTCAACCGATTTACTAAAGCTTTAATTTAAATGTAAATTACTCTAATTTTCAAGTTATTTTTTCACCTGAGATAGAAAATGTTAATGAACAGCAAACTATTTCAAATCCTTCATTTCATGAAGCTCTAAAATTTAATCAATTTTTTGTTTTGGAAAATTTCTGTTTTTATTTCGAAGTTAGAATAATGTCTTTCAATCATTTCATTAAAAATCGTGACGAAAAAAACGCTTTATGCCATTTCAGATCATACAAAATTCTGAATCAATTAATATATTTTTAAAATAGCTCGAAATACAGACTATTTGGGCACAACTATTTTTAACAACTATTAAAAAAAAAAAAAAAATTGAAAAATTTTTATTCATGTCTTTAACATAACACATAAAAAGTGAGCTTCTAATTTGAATTAAAATCCAATAAGTCGCTCTATATATTGGTTTACATGCCCCGCACTAGCTTATTCCGGCACTGGTAAGGTCGTCGATTGTAGTTTTTTGCAATAAAATAATCCGTTTAACTATATTCAACTGCATTTACATTTTTTAAATTTACAAAACTTTAATATTCCAAAAACTGCTGAAACTGCGACTTTTGCTATAAATAAAGTTGTATAATTCCATGTATTCGAATTATAGCAGATAAAACTTGATACAGACACAGAATCACAAAATAAATGAGAAATTTTGGTTCAAGAATTTTTTAATAAACAGTAGTTTAAATATCTAAACAGTTTAAATATAAATCACAAATAAAATCAAAACCGAAACTTAATCCAAAGTTTACAAAAAGCAGATCTAAAAATTTTTTAAAAAATGTTTTTCGCAGTAAGGTGAACATCTAAAAATGAAGTTCGTTTTTGTACCTTTTTTAGTTTTAGTCCGATTTAATATAGAAATAAAACTTGTATTTTTCAGGCGGCAAAACAAAATTAAAAATTCTAAAAGAATCTAATCGTTTTATAGAATAAATTTTATTTAAATTCTTTATTCAATACCTGGATTTGCATTTTGTATAACATCCTTGCTTTTGAATAGGTCCATGTGCACTTTACACAACTCATTGATAACAATAGAAAACATAGGTTGACTAGAATTCTAACGATACAGCAATTGAACCCATCTGGTTCATGTTCGACAAACGACTGTTATGAGTTAAATCAATTAATTTTGAAGCAGCTGCTACTAGTTGTTAACTAACTAAACTACTCGTCTTTGGTTAGACAACATGGTTTGATCATTAATATGGACAGACAGAAGCTGCAAATTGAACTATGAACTTTATAGAGAGCAGGTAATACAGAAGTTACCTTACCTCTCCCTCTGCCAACACCATCACCAACACCAACATCGCGTCTAGACACAAGTAAATGTCATTTAAGGTCGTTCAATGTCTGCCACTAAATAAATCGAATCATCATAGAGAAGAGGGAGAGAGAGAACGAGAGGAAAAAAAACAAATTTCTTCCTATTTACATTGCAGAGCCAAGCGAAAAGGAAATTAAAATTTAAAATTGACATTGCCCAGCCATCGATTTAAGGAACTTATATGCATACTATACATAGATATATCTATATAGTTTTTCTTTCTCCATTTTCTTTCAATATATAGATATTTTCCCTTCTAGCTTTGAATGCTTATGGAAGGGAGAAAAAATGAGCTGGGCATTTATTTGGTCTATGCTGTGGAAACCGATGGTTGTCATACGTAGTAAATTACGAGCAACATTGCGACAATTTATAGCATTTTGGCCATGGCATAAATTCTGATTACACCGCCTCGCAGATGCTGCAATATTTTGGTTAGTGGGAACCTAGAGAGAATCATCAGCTGATTGATGACAATACCCAAAAGTGTTTATAGTCGGAAGTCGGAGTGGGCTATAATGTGGTTAGAAAGGCTCTCACCATACTCATGGAGCGTTTCGATATTGCATTTCTCCAAATTTGCTGTGTTTGCGTATAAATTAAAGGCTTCTTTCATTTCGCCAATTTCCGTGTCTTTGGTCAATTATTAAACTAAAAATCCGCATAAACATCAAAATTGCCTAGAAATATCACGACTCAAAATTATTATAGAATTTTGGAGAGCAATCAAAAGAGAAAAACGCTTTGAGAAAATCGTTTAAAAGAAACCATAAAACTCACAAAAGAAAAAATGAACCGCAACTAATTTTTTTGTCGTTTTTTTACTTAATTTGTTTGATTTGGATTTGCCTGCTTCGTTTTTCTAACGCCCCTGTCCCGCCCCTCCTTGATAATTTATGAATGAGTGCAAAATGCTAGCAAATGTGCTAGCACCGGGTTAGGTAAAATGTTGTAGTAAGTGACTGTGGGGATTGCCGGAAAAATGTTAGGCGACAGACGGTGAACGGGAGGGGGCGGGTCTATCCACTGATTGAATGCGACACGAAAGTGCCGCTGGCAGTTTATCACAACTTACCTTCAATGTTGTTGGAACGTCCATGTAAACAGAAAATTTGTGATAGTGTTGAGGGTGTCGAGGGATTGTTGTTGTTGGCGGCACCAGCTCCATCTCCAGCTCCAGCTCCGGCACCAACACCATTGCCACTGCCATTACCATTACCATTACCCTGATCCAGCAAGTGAAAGGAGGGGGCTGTGCCATAATTGCTGCGACGCGTCTGTTGCTGTTGGCTGCAAGAAAACAAGAAACGAAGGCGAAAGTTCAGTTTAATCTTAACAAATCCAAGTTGGTCTAGATTTATCCGTCCCTCTTCGTCTCTCTCCCTCTCTCTTTATCTATATTGATATACAAGAATGATGAGGTTTTATCTAAAATCAGCTGGAGCACTATATTAAGAGTGGAATTTTAAAGAAGCTTTACAAATTGTACTCAAAATCAAATTTTAACTTAAGGCATGATTTCTATTAAAATTATATTTAGTTAATTGCATCTTAAAATTTAATTCAAATTTCAAAGTGAACATTTTAATTAACGTAAAAAAAGGTTAAGTTATGAGATTCCCAGCCGAAAATCTTGAAAGTTAAACTTATAACCTACAGAACAAAAAATTATGAAAAAAAGGTTCTTGCATTATCAACATTTAACTTATCTTTCAAATAATAGATTCAGTTTTACAAAAATACGACATATAAGCCATTTTGTGATTTTAAACACAACCATTTGAATATTTTTTAGATCGAAAGACCTACAAAAGAAAAGATTTTCACTAAATATATATAAATTATATCTTATTTGAATTCTAAAGGACTGAAACAAAGCTCAGAATTGATGGAACAAATACAACAAATACAGAATTGATGATGCAAAAATGAATTCTATTAAACAAAGTAGAATTCCTTTAAAAAATGGATAATATATAAAAAAAAAAGAACGAAATTTCTCATAAATTATTACTTAATTTTAAGAAAGATAATTTTGTTGTTTATTATAATTCATTCATAAACAAGAAGAGCAGACGTCAGTTTACGATTCTGTTGTCTCATCTGTGCCTTTTTTTATGAAGTCATGATAATACCATCAGCTCTTCTCTAGTATGTCAGATTCTCTTTACATATGTATGACCCATATAATTGATATAACCAAAAGTAAAATAAATTTATTTAGAAAGATTTTTAATATTATTTTCTGTAATATTTCAGCACTATCTATGTATGAAAGCATTTTCTGTGTTTGTTGTTCATTTTAAAGTTAGTACAAACTATTCACTCCTTTTTTATAAGTTATATTTACAAGAACTTAGAAGTTGTAGAAATATATGTATGTATCTTCAATTCAGACTTTTCTATACCAACTCACAACACTATTGGACAGGCTCTCATTAAAGGCGCATAAAGTTTTTTAATTTTTATATAAATTTGATTTTTATTGCTTAAATAGATTCGCATTTTTATCGGGTAAACTTTGAGATCAATCTCATACCGTGTTAGAAGACAAGAGGCGACAATATTGGGGATAAATACATACATACAAACATTTTTTTTAAATTTTTTTAACTGTTAGAAATGCAACAGAAAGTTTAATTTTTTGCAACAACAAAGAAAAAAGGGAAAACTTTTACAGGAAACCTCTGCCCGAACAATGGAAGCAACAACTAAACCAAGAGAAGAAGAGAGGTAACAAAGAGAGGGTGGGAGAAGGAGTGATGAGTGGAGAAGGGGGAAAAAGTGAATTAAAACGCACTGTGGTTGCCAACAACTGCGGTATTTAAGCAGACACAATGTAAAAAGGAAAGAATATCCCCAACCAAATACCACACCCCTAACACTTACCCCTCGAGCACTGAACTCTTCTGCACTTTTCATCCCTTCTTCATTACATCAATGTAATGAGCAGAGCTTCGGAAAACGAAACGAAGCACATGAAAAAGGGTTTTTTTGATAGGTGCTAAAATGAAAAGTGCAACGAAAAATTCAATTTGAAGTTTTGTTACTTAACGCAAACTACGATGACTACTTAAAGGCCACACCCACTGCCACCATACGCCCACATTATATGCGTGTATGTGATGTGCCCGTTGATAAAGTTACTTTCCCTCTGTATTTGAGAGTGTGTCTGTGTTTGTGTGTGTGTGTGTGTGTATGTGCGTAATTTTTACTGCGAAAAGTGCAAATGGCGCTAAACTACTTGCTCGGCAACTTTTCCAACGCAATTGCAACCAAAAAAAGTAAAAAAAAAAAAAAGTTAAAAAAGGGGAATAAAGAAGTGGAAAAGACCAAGAAAAAAAGAATGAGCAAAGAAAAATATGTAGCCACTTCACTTTAAGCTTTCCTTCTGGACAACTTTTCCCGAGGCCTTTACACCTACACACACACACACCTACATATACACCTGCACACCTACACACAAGGCACACAGTTGTCGTGACTCTCACGGCGTGCGCTTTTACGCCTATTTAACAAATCAGCAGCTCATTTGCCTCTTTATGTTAATTTCGTCAGAGATTTTCTCTCCTCCTTCTTTTTTTGAATTTTTACTTGACTTTTCTTCTATTTGGTGCTTTCTTTTTCATTATTATTTTTGGTAAACTTTTCATCTTTTCCTTTGGGCGAGGGGGGCGGTGCAAATTTGCACAATATTTACGTGCATACACTTACATCACAATTGGCGTATCTTCGTTTCTGGACATTTTTTCTAAAGCTTAAACAATTAATTAACAACAAAAAAACACTAACAATAAGAACGAACGAAATTCCAAAACAGGAATCAACAAGTTGATGATCGAACAGCAGACAAAGAACTGAATCAACTGAGGCTGTAGTACCAAGATCCCGACTATCTAAATAACGGATGATAAGCACAAAAGTAAATAGCTGATAAATGTGAACTGATAAAACTTACAACTGTATTCGAAGTTTTTGAGCGAGAGCAGCAAACAGATCAGAGTCGACCGAGAGTCGTGTGCATGTGGAAAACAAAAAGGAATGTAAAAACCAAAGACAACAGTTATATGTGTACTTATCTGTCTTATCAATGCTAAAGCTAAAGACAACTACATTGTATGCATGGATCACACGAAACACTAACTCGTTGTATTTTTTCCATAAGAGTACCGTGCGGTATGCCGCACATTTTGTTTGCATTTCATGAAGAAAAGATTTATTGCGCTTAATGAAGAAAGTTAAAAGTTTCAAATTTACCGCTCCATGGCAGTGCTGCCAGATGGGGGAAAAATCTAAGTCGAAGTGCTAAGGTCTGACTAAAAGTCCTAAGGTCTGAGTCGAACCAAAGCGCACCAACGTCAAACCGTTTGGTGTAACGGTCATTATAAAAAAATCAATATGAAAAGCATAACGTGCACGAATTCGCTAAAGTTTCGATATTAAACAATAATGGGTTGTTGTGTGTACAAACTATTAGTATTCGACTCGCCAGGTGTAGCAGAACATTGACCAATTTTGAATGATGGCTGATTAAGTGTCAATCACGGCCCCCTCCAAAACACAACCGAGAAAAACCAACTAAATCGAAAGGCAAAAAAACGGCAAGACACCAACACCAACAACAACACCCACAAGTGATGGCCTCTTCTTCTTCCTTCGCGCATGTGAATAACAAATGTAACCAACCCGCTGCTGCTGCTGCTCCTCCTCCACCTGCTGCTGCTTCTGCTGCACATGCACATGGACATGCACCTGTTTCTGGCTCTAGTCTAACTCTTGGTGACTTAATTGGCCTGCAATTGGATCGGTTAAATCTCAATGATTTACAATATAAAGATGAATTACAATTGTTATTGCTATTGGCGCCAGCACAGCGACAAAAGTTACCGCCCTACGATAAGGATAAGGATCAAGAGGAACATGAACATAGAGATAAGGATGAAGCGCCATTGTCTAGGCCAGAGAATGGTGAAGTGGAAGATGACCTGATTGGTGCAGTAGGCGGATTAAGCATTTCACCTACAGTCACGGCAACAGCAACAAGGGAACCCCTGGTGGATTTCAGGTGAGTCAGGGATGGAAAAACCCCGACTTTGGATCGATTATTTGCCCTTTTCGGCTACAGTTTTAGGTTTTGCATTTAGGTTTATAATTAAATTTATAACTACTTATAATTTTGATACATTATTATTTTCTTCCGTTATGAAATCATTTCATTACTTCTACTGCCCTGGCAGAGAGGCATTGCATGTGCTTGAATGGTTAGTTTTTCGGGCCACATTGTTTGCTGTCGAATTTGGTATTTGGGTCACTTGCGTTTTGACATTTGCCGTGAATAATTAAGTAAGAACTGCTTTTCTTTGTTACATCCTCCACCTCCTCCTCCATCTCACCCTCTCCCTCTGTAGAACGCACGTACTTAAATGGTTTCAACGTCTGCGTGAACAAACCGCCCACTTCAAATCGGAGGAGGAATCACGTCGCATGCGTGAGGCCGGCAACGATTTATACCGCAAGGAGAGGCATTCACTTAAGGCCAGCGATCTCTTCACAGAAGCCATATTTTTAGCACCTGCCAGGAATAGTTTAGCCGCCGCCTTGGCCCATGCCAATCGATCCTTGGTCCTCTACGATTGTGGCATGTATTCGGTGAGTTAAATGAGACTTGACCATTGATTGAAATAATTGTAATAATCATATTTTCTTTCAGGAATCCTATGATGACTGCCTGTGCGCTTTGGATCTGGGCTATCCGGAGGAGTATTTACCATTGATTAAGTTGCGACAAGCCGCATGTGCCTTAAAGCTGCGCAATTTCGCCCTATGCGAGGAGCATCTTCATGAATTGCTGCACATTGCCGAACTGAACGAAGTCTTTGAGTCGCGCACCCATGAGCTTTGGCATCAGTGTGAAGTGCTTAAAGTGGAGCGTTTTGAGATGGCTGTGCAAACTGGAGATGATCTGCAAACGAACGATACGAAAGCCTTTGAGATGTGAGTGGGCATCTATTGGTTAGCCATTATCAATACATCAATACTCTAATTTCCACCCTTTTTCTCTTCCAGTGCCTGGATGGACAATCGTTCATCGTTGCAAACGACCCGAGCATTGTCCAAGAACGCCTTGATTTTCGAATCCGAGGCCGTGGCCATGGTTCCCAGTGGCAATTGTCGTGTTTGCGATAATTGTGGCATCAGTCAGTTTATACCATTTCCCTGCATTTACTGCTCCAATCGTCTGGTTGTCTACTGTTCACGTCAGTGTCGCTTCAAACATGCCCCCATTCATGCTTTGGAATGTTTTGGCCATCAAATCGAACTGTTTGAATCGTTTGGAGAGGTTTTTGGTATGCCTCGATTATTGCAATTGGCATTTCGTATGCTTGTCTCAGGGCTGCCAGAACTACTTTCACATTGTCGTAAGAAACCCACAATGAATAAGCTGTGGGGAGCCATCAATGGAGCACTTCTTGAACGTCAAGATATAGCCTATTGCTCGGTACTGAGAATGGAACAATTGCACGAGGAGAAGACTTCAAGAACCCTCTTGGCCTTGGCTCTGGCATCGCACGTTTTGGCCATTTATTTGAGCAAATGCACCACATTCTTCGATCAGTTGGAACATAGTTTGCCCACAGCCTCTAGATTGTCCAATGGCGAGTGGGAGCTTCTCTGCGCCGCCTTATTACTTCGTCACATTGGCCAGTTGCGCCATAAATCACTCATACGTTGCCGCTCCTTTGTGCTACCAGCTGATCCGCATATATTCTCACCCTATCAAGAGTTTCAACTATGGGCTGCTCCGAATCGGCTGCAGGAAGGACATTTACATCTGCTGGCCGGCGAAGTGGCCGTGGTTTCGTATGCTGTCTACTCTGAAACAATGAGCCTTTGCCGACATAGTTGTTCATCCACAATTTGTAGTAAATTCTCGGGACGCAAACTCACTGCCTTGGCCCTCATGGATTTGCCCTCAGGATCGGGTATATACAATTGCTTTGCCACTGGCAATGACCACCAAATGTCACGAGAGGAGCGACATATTCAACTGAAAAATCGTGGCATTGATTGCAAATGCACCTCGTGTCAGATTTCCAAAGCGGATGAACAATTTGTAAGCATTTACAATGCTCCTTATTTATTTAATTGATAATTATAATATTCTTTTTTTGTATTTCAGAATAAATTTCATCGCTATCGTTGTGATAATTCCAAGTGCATGGAAATTTTCGTACCCAATGCTTTGCATAATGCACCAAATCTACGATGGTGGATGTCCGAGGATTATACCCAACCTGAACATAATGGAGCAGAGCTAATCATGTGTCCGCATTGTGGTGAAGCGCAGAAGTTGGAATGGTTTTGGGCATTCCAAACAGCATTAATCGACTGTGAGCTGATTGAGGAGCGTTGTAAACTTTATGCAGCAATCGAGAGATCAGAGAATCAGCTAATGGATCTCCATGAGTGCAAAGTAGTCCTGGCCAGACTTTTGCTCGAACAATGCCTAATGGTGCATCGAGGTAGGTTTTTCTTGCTTAAATCACACTGTGGCGGATCTAGGAATAAAATTGCCCACTAAAGTATGCAATAAGCAGTCCGAGAATTCTCTACATCATTCTCACATCCAATAAGCCACGAAGCAAACATTCATAAAGTCATAACCAATAAACCAAACTTTTCCAGCCTGTTGCATACCTTTAGGGGCATATTTAACAGCCCTAGATTTGCCTATGAAAGCACAGAAGATAATTTTTACTACAAATGCCTTCAATTACTTTAACTATTTATCTTTTACTTTACTTTATCTAAAATTCACTTTCAATCACATAATTTATTATATTGGCAATGAATTTTTAGCTATTCCTAAGACTATATATTTCTCTATCTCAACTACAACTATCAACTATCTCTCTCTTGTTCTTCTCTTTCGCCTTTTTTACCCCAAACAAAATTGTAATCTTCCCGATGTAGAAGGAGCCACCGTACTAGATGATTGGGAATTCAATAAACTTGGCTCGATAATGCGCGCCGCCTTGCCCAATGTTGTATCACAATATGGTAGCCAATCGATCGAGTATGTTAAGCATTTTGCCTACTTCTGGGACGTGATGGCATTGAGCACATACAAATGCAATGATCGGGAGCTAATGCAAATGCTTAATGCCCTCGAGTTTATTGCCGATGAGTATAAGGATATATTCATCAATTACTATGAGGATTATATTGCGCCCAAATTCGCTGAAGAATCCTATGGCAGCATCGTAGATACGCAAGTCTAACAAATCAGATATATAGATAAACTAGTTCAAATTTGTTTTCTTATTGTAGGAAAAATCCCCATCAGACAGATTGTTAATCCATTTTCATACACACACACACACACACACACACTCACACACAACTTTGTGCTATTAGATAAAAATGGTGCTGAGATATTAAATTGTACGAAACGAATGTTACATTCATTTAGATCATTAAGTAATTTGAAGGAAAAAAATAATAATGATAATCCAAAAAAAAAGGCATATTTAGAGATCATATCACACACAGACAGACAGACATTACATTCATATCATATCTCTCTCCTTTTATCTTCCTGCCACCTCTTTTTTAGGATAAACTATTTTCAAATTTTAGCAGAATGAATTTTCTCTTTATTTTCGATTTACATTGCAATATATAAATTTGCAGGTCACTGTGTGCTAAGAAGAAGAAGAACAACAACAACAACAATAATAATAAACACACACAAATTTTAAATAATTAATTTGAAAATATTTTTTCAAATTAGTATAAAAGTATTTGCTTTAATTGAAAGCACCTTAGGCATCTAATCCTCTTCCCTCCCCTTGTTCAACCTCGCACAGTGACGACAAGAAACAAATGTTAAATCAAATCAAAACAATTTTTTTAGCTTATAAGCATTATTTTAGCTTCTGAGAAGCTTCTAACTAAGCTTAGCATTGGTTTTTACCAAAAATTATACACACACACACACACAAATCGGTTAGGGTTAACAATAAACAAACAAACAATGAAATCAAAAAAGAAATAAGAACAAATTCTCCTAACCGTGTAAATCCTCCAATATTTGCAAGCATTGCAGACGACTGTAAGCTATTTTTTATAATTCAAAAAAAAAAAAAAAAAAACCAAAAACAAAAATTATGCTTAACATGAGTTACGAAACGCAATCACTGCAACAACAATTTAATCTAAATATTATAATGAAAAAAAAAACGAACGAAGGAAAAACCAACAAACAAATATTATATTATATACATATATTTAAACAAACGAAGAAAAATGTTTTTCGAAACCTCGCCTTAATTTTTGAAAGTGTTTTGAAATATGTTTAAAAAAAAAAGATGAATCAAAAAAACAGAAACGCACTGATACAGCATAGGCCAAGGCAGAGATCTCAGTTACACTCACACACACAGACACACACACACACACACAGCTAACTACATATATATTTCAAAAAAATATATATATCTATATAAATAACTAAACTACAAAAATACAAGATACTCAAACAAATTCTAGCAGCTATTATAAAGAAAAACAACAAAAAACAAATGAAAAAAAAAAAAACAAAAAAACAAATGCAATAAAAAAATTCTTTTTAACAACAAAATTATTTTAAATTATGTAGAAATGTGACCATAAATACTTGGCAAATTGCTAAAATTTAACTAAGTTGGGCTTAAAATCTTTATATGCATCTAAAAATCTTTTACTAAACAGTTTTAGCACTATAATTTCTATGTGTCAAAAAGTCTCTAATTTTGATTAGAATTTTCAACTTGAGCTGTAACCACTACTTGAACAATTTCAAAAGGACTTTCTTCCAAGAGCTTGGAATGGGAAAGGTAAATAAGTTGACCAAAAAGATTCTTAATATTTCAATAATTTTGTTTTTGTAATTTGTATAAATATTGTTGATTTACAGAAAGAAAAAAAAAAACAAATTCTTAAGCCAATTTACTGATGAGTTTCATTTCTTGCTAAAGAAACTCATAATGTTGCCCTGTTTGGTTTTAACGGTATCTTTTGGACCATTTTTGACAGCTGATGGCGGGGACTTCTTTTTGCAGCAGGTGCCGCCGGTTTAGTTGGTGGAGATGCCTTCTTCTTGCTGGTGGTGTTGGCTGGCTGAGATTTACTTTTGTTTGGCTTACGTTGGGTAATGACAAAACCATCTTCATCCAAATAAGTTTCATTTGCCGGCTCATCATCATCCAATTCCATTATTTGCTCCTCGGTGGGGGCTGCAGTTGTTGTTGGTTTGTTCTCATTTGATTTTTTTTGTAGGTTGCTCTTCATCATCTGAATCGACAATACGACGACGTTTCGAGACTGAGGGTTTATCATTCGCATCGGCTTCATCACCAGATCCAACCACTTGGCGGCGCAACTTATCCAGTTTTTCCTCCTCATCCGAAGATTCTTCACTGTCTGAAGGGAATAGTTGTACGGAGGTATTGGCAGGCGATTCTTTCTTGACTTCTTTGATAGGGGGGACTCTTTTGCTTTGGGTTTGGTCTTTGAGGTTGAAGCTGCTGGAGCAGCAGCTGTGGCTGTTTGATTCTTCTTAAAGAAACTATCCATGGTGCCAGATGACGTGGTTTTCACTGGGGTAACTTTTGTTTCCTTTGACTTATTTGTAGCTGGAGGAGCAGCCGAGAAGAAACTATTAATGCCGCCTTTCTTTGATTTTACTGTCGCTTCTTTGGGCGATATCTTTTTGGGTTCTGACTCGGGATTTTTCTTGGTGCCACTGTTCGTGGGTTTTTCTTCCTTTTCCACCTTCTCCTCTTTGTGAGCTCCATTAGTCGCCTTATGAAATCCATTTGTGGTAGCAGGAGTTGCCTTCTGAACGCCATTAGTCACCCCATTGGTTACAGCAGATTGGTTTGTGGCCCCTGCACGTCGTTCCACTTTCTCCAGTTTCACCTCCAAATGCTGCATGGGTTTGAAGACAGGAGCTGCGCTTTTGGAGCCACCAGCCACTTCCACACTATACAATTTTGACTCGGCATTTCGAAGTTTCTGTAGCCAATCCTGAAGCTTATTCTCCTGCACTACGGTGTAGAGCTCCCTGCCAGGTTCCTCTTTTTGCATGCCATGAACGAGGAAACGCTTTTCGTATTTAATACTTAAATTGTTTCTGAAATACAAAGGTGAAATTATGGAATTGCGAAATTTTAATGCACATAAATTTCTTGCCCACTTGTTTTCTTCTTGTTTTTTGATGAACTCTTCTAGTGCTTCACTGACTTCTTTGTAGGACAATTTGTACTCTTCCAGCAAATCGGTGACCAGCACCCGTCGATCGAAATCAATTAAACAATCATCCAGAGCTTTTTTTAAGGGACATTTTTGTAAAACAATTTGAGAAATAAACATGCAAACAACAAAATGAGCGCGAGGGAGTCGTGTACTGCTTATCGATATCGATGGATATCGATAAGTGCTTATCAACACATCTTTCAGTGTTGGTAAGCGAATACTTTGAAAATATGGGTAAATAGGAAAAATAGGGGCGGGCGGGAGTAACAGTCCTAAGGAAGATTAAAACTGAGCACGAAGTCCTAAGGGCTGAGTAACAGTCGTAAGGGTGAGAGTAAAGTGCTAAGAGCGGAGTAGGACTGAGTAAGGTGCGCATTTAAAAACAAATGAAATGTTTCGAATGCAACGAAGAGTATCTATTTCTTATTTTGATTTTGATGAGAACGGGAAATTTAATTCACTATCGATCGTAGTTCAAGTGTTAGTGCAGTATGAGTAGTATGAGACCAAAGAAATTATTAGTAAGAAGTATAGTTTAAAGCTTTTTTTAGGAGCTGTAAATTTTATTACAACAGATTTATTATGATCTTTACCAGTTTTAGCAGGTGCTATTACTATATTATTACCAGATCGAAACTTAAATACTTGATCCTTGATCTTGATCCTTTTCCAGGATTTGGAATAATTTCTCATACTATTAGTCAATATTCAGGTGAAAAGGAAATATTTGAATCTTTAGGAATAATTTATTGTAATTTTGATTATTGGGATTTATTGAATGAGCTCATCATACATATTATGTAGTTGCTCAGTTTCATTATGTTTTATCAATAGGATTTATCTATTGATATCCTCTATTTACAGTATTAGCTGTAAATGCCAAGTGCTTAAAAAGTCAATTTATTATTATAAGTACAAGGTGTTGCAAAAGAAGTCATACGATGTTGTTTGGCTTTAATTTTTTTTGTTCAATCAAAAATTATGATTCTGCTTTTAAATTATGTTTATTTGAGCAATAAAATTCTCAAGATAATAAACATAATTAAACTCTTCTATCGAATGATATCAAATCACTCCGCTTGCTGAACATACTATTCTGAATTATCATTGCTTAAATTATTAATATATAAGTATTTTACTTGTTTAAAAAATGCCATACTTTATGGATTATATATTTTAGAACACCAAATATAAAGGTAGCAACTTCTGTTTATAAGTATACGTATAATATAATTAAAAATATTAAAAATAATTGCCAACTTATGTCGTAACTAAAATAAAATCATATAGCATTTAGTCAAGATGTATAATATTTAATATTCGAAACAATATCATCTAAGTTAAATTTTAAAAAATTCCTCTAATCTCTAAAAAATTTCAGATTGACACATTTGTATTTATATTTACATAAATATATTCTAAGTATATTGCATAAAATAATTTTATTTGCAGTTATTATATCGACTGTATAAATATTTTTCAAAAACTAAAAAAATACAGTTAGTTTATATCTAAAAAAAAATTTAATTAGATAAAATGGTTATATTATAAATCGTAAATTAGATAGGTCGGGCGTCTCTTCTGCTGGCATTGAGCATAATAAATTCTTATATTATGGTCAAGATACGATGTTTTTTTTATATTTTGTTCCAAAGATCTGGAACGGACGGATTTAGAGGCTAGATGTCTTCCCAACATTTGTATTCTAAGAAACTTTGCTAAGAACAATTCTAAGAAACTTTGCAAAAGTTTAAAAAAATGAATATTTTAGATGTATGAAGCAAACCTTTGACCCTTTTCAAAAAAAATGGCAACTTTGATGAAAAACTTCAGCAAAAAAATTTGTATGAAACCATCGAATTTTGCCGTGTCTTTTTGCGACTATTACAGTGTTATTGGCATAACTATTGCGATCAAGGAACAGGCGAATGCAAAGAAATGTTTTGTTGCCCCCTTGCCCTTGAACATAAACATGAGTCGATGAGATGTCAAGTCAGTGTTTTTTTCGGTATAACCAACTACGCCCCATTTGCCGATCTATTCCTTTTATTTTGGGTGGCTCCAAGGATTTCCCTTCATGGCACGATTAGGATGACGTATGTATAAAAAAAAAAATTAAAACAATTCGGAGATTTCATCCATCCCAAATTTGTTCTAACAGCTGCCCATTGGCTATTCACCACTAACCCTTTAACATATGTATATTTTTCATAGACTTCTCTTCATAGAACAAAGGAACAAATCTTGAATTTGACCTATCCTTGTCGAAGTGCTACAGAATTAGGGCAATCGGCCTTATGTGGTATGTGGTGCAGTTGTCCTTGCCCTTACCTATATTACAAGAAATTATAATTAAATTAATATAAAAAAAAGCTAAAGATATTAATATTGATTTTTAACGTCAAAAGCAGTTAGATCGGCTACAAATTTTAATTTTCATTGATTTTTTTTTTTTTTTTTTTTTTTTCATATTGTTTATTTATTTGCGATCTATCCTAAGGGGACAACAAGCAAATGTGAGGAATGGAATAAACTTGTAGTGTACAGCAGAGTTAGGTTGTTTGGCAGATAGTTAAATAAAATACATTGTCAAGAATACAATTGGGTGTTATAGCAGTTATGTTACATTAGAAAAGTTATTTCAGGTAATATGATTTGAAGCTGCATCGGGCCTACAGTGTGGATTCACCAGTCCGGCTCTGGTCTGAAGGGGAGGTCAAGAGGATGGCATCTTTTAAGACGCCTGGACTGCGCGCTGTTGTCCAGCAGATTGAGGGCAAGTGTGTTCTCGTGTGTTTCCAGTCTGGAGCAGTATCGTGTGCCGTATCTTTGAATTTCGCTCTTGATGGATGGGATGTTGAGGTCTCTATGAATGGTAGAATTGCGCACAAAGGGGGGCGCTTCGACAATTTTGCGGAGTAGCTTGTTTTGAAAACGTTGGAGGATTTCAACATTTGAGTCGGACGCCGTGCCCCAGAGTTGAATCCCGTAGGTCCATACAGGCTTTAGTATGGCCTTGTATAGTAGCAATTTGTTGAATGTGCTGAGCTGGGATTTCCTGCCGAGTAGCCATTGCATCTTGGACAGCTTCAGGTTTAGATGCTTCCTTTTAGTTTTGAGATGGGCTTTCCAGTTCAAACGCCGGTCCAGGATGAGCCCCAGATATTTGACACAATCCGCGCTCGGAAGACACGTGCCATGGAGGCTGACTGGGGGGCAATTGAGTCTTCGAGTGGCGAATGTGATGTGCTGCGACTTGTCCGCATTCACAGAGATGTTCCATCTGATCAACCATGGTTCCAGAAGGCTGAATTGATCCTGGATGAGACTTGAGGCTACCGATGGTTCTGAGGCAGAGGCGAGAAACGCAGTATCGTCTGCGTATGTGGCGATTAGAAGCTGATCGTCTTGCAGCACTGGCATATCCGCGGTGTACAGAGTGTACAAAATAGGACCCAGCACACTGCCCTGTGGAACGCCCGCATTGACGCGCCTGATTTCGGACATGGACCCTTCATATCTGACGTAGAAGCGTCTGTCTTGGAGGTATGACTTCAAAACCATGAAGTGGGGAGCAGGTAGCAACATCTTCAACTTGTGCAGAAGCCCGTCGTGCCAGACACGGTCGAATGCCTGCTTGATGTCCAAGAAGGCAGCGGAGGTGTACAGTTTGTCTTCGAAGGAGCCGAGAACCTTCCCAACGATACGGTGGCATTGTTCTGGGGTGCCGTGATGTCGTCGGAAGCCAAATTGGTGTTCAGGGACCATGTTACCTTCGTCCAGTAGTGGCAACACTCTGGCCAAAAATATTCTTTCGAATATCTTGGAGAGTATTGCCAGCAAACTGATCGGACGATACGAGGTTACTTCGTTCTCGGGTTTCCCAGGTTTAGGAATCATTATAATCTCTGCGCACTTCCATTGGGTGGGAAAGTGGCAGAGATCAAAGATCCTGTTGAACAAATTGGCCAGTAGCTGGATCGCTGACTGTGGTAAGCACTTGATGGTGACTGCGTCGATGCCATCATAGCCTGGGCTTTTCTTCGCTTTAAGGCGGTCAATGAAGATGAACTGAATTTATTCAAATTTTTTTAAACATTTTGCTAAGAATTGTCAAATGAAATTGTGAAATGTTGTGTAAGATTTTATATGTTTTCATTCCACTTCTCGTTACATCAGTATATAAATGCCAAAATATTTCATTTAACTTCAATTTGGACGTTCGTTTAAGTTGGTTTGACGTACTTTTCTTTGGTTAAGCTATGACAAACAATTTGATAGATGAGCTTAAGCACTTGCCTCTCCCAGTTTTAGCCATTGATATTTGAAACTGACAAAATGCTTTGGCCCCTTTCAAGTTCGTATGGTGAAGTGTCTAGATGCGTTTTAAATTCCCAACGTTTCATTTGCCTTGGAGGGAGGAAAAGGTGCTTATTTGTGAAAAATATTCCAAGGTGTTGGGTTTACTTAAGCGAAATGTTTTCAATTGCAAGGTATTAAAGTCAAAAAAAAAAGAGAAGCTTAAACAAAAGTCATTTATTGTACATAAACAAGATATAAGAAGTTTCCTTTCGTATTAAGCATAGAATCTTCAACTCATACAGGCCTCAAAGAGGATAAAATAGTTGCCGGAAAATTACACAGTCAAAATGGGGGGCGGCATCAAACAATATACATTTGTATATAGAGCGAAGCTAAACAAGGCCTAGCAATATTTACGATTACGCACAGGACTTTTGCTCATACATACATACATACATACATGCATACATATACATATATGGCAAGGACAACATGGTAGTGCAGGACTCATGCATATGTATTTGAGAGCGGAAGTGGAAGTGAAAATGGCACACGCAGTGTCCTCCAACTTGGTTCGTCGTTGCCATTGCCGCTGCCGTCGCCGTTGGTTGGATTGCTGCTAGGGCACAGCTAGCCGACAGTCCTGACACTTGAGTGGAGACAGACAACCACTTGACTGCTGACTCGCTCGACAACAAAGCCAAGTGCGAGGGGACCCCATTCAGTGACAGTATAGTGTGTGTATATACATATATGAGTATGTGTGTATGTATCCTGCTTGTACGTATGCTATATCCTTGTGACGGAGGACATTAATGTGCGTAACTTGGACAATTACGACAATGAAAATGACTTAGCAGTAAGGGCGTGGAGGAGTGAGAACTGAAATCGGGTCCAGGAGATGGATGGAAGCCGGACTTAGTGCACAAATATTTGCAATAATCGAGCAAGCAGAAAGCAACCAATTGTTCAACAAAAAAAAATAGCCGACGAATTTTACCATCTAGTTAATACTCGACTTACAGATACCCTGCTGAAGTAACTACATACTCAGGAATGGTCCTTGAACTACCTGATATTTCTCTATTTCTCACAAAGAGTTCAAATTTTGAAGATTTAACCAAAAAAAAAAAGTACAATATTCTCAAATGTATTCAAAGTCGGAGAATGAAAAATGCCATTACAGATGGAAAAGATGAATTTGTCCTTTCATTAGTTTTTAGTATCGACAACATACATTTCATTGTTTCATTCCGTCCATGCTTCCTTTATCTTCACCGTGCATAGGGTATGAATATACAGAAACGAACCAACAGCAAATATGATGAAAAGCTTCAGCCATCGAGTGAATAAAAGTGCATTGAAAGCTTCACTTGATGTCTGTAATTACATGGGGATTTAAGTGCTGCTACTGCTCTGCTCTGGATTGTAGTTGTTATTGCCCCATGCTCGTGGTAACAATGTGAAAAATCCACCTACGAGAAATGAACCTCCAACCCGAAATAAAAATCGAGTAAAACAATCAAAAAAAAAAAAAAAAAGAAAAAAAGAAGCGAAACCAACTAAAAGTAAACGGGTATAAAAAGTGATTTGAGGCGATGAAGCGAAAGTACATATCGAGTTTAATTGAAAGTTGGCCAGCTCAACAAAGAGAGAGGGAGAGAAACAGAAGTAGATAGACTACGGGACGAAGAGTTTTGAGGCGGTAAATGGTTGGTCCAATGGAAAGCACAAAGTGTTTGCACTACTTCAGATTCCTGTTTTCAAATCGAAAACAAAAAAAAAAAACAACATTATCGAAAGTTTTGCGATGTAAATATGACCGACTTATGGAAATAATTGCCTTAACCCTTCTTCCTCATGGAAGGTAAAATAGGATAAAAGCCTTAAAATTAACTAAAATTTTACAAAAAAAGAAAGCCAACCGCTTTTACCTGCTCCAGGTGAGGCTCGAACTCACAACCCCGGCATTGCTCATACACACAGAATACTGATTATAAGTACCGTGCGCTAACCAATTGCGCCACTGGAGCTATTGACATCCTGAGTAATATTTTCGTTGCACAAAATTAATCATTAAAACAAAAATATTAAATATTTTACTGTTTTTTTATACATACCTTAATTTGAGTCACGAAAAAATTAAAATATCAATTTTCCCTGTTTCGATTGCGTTATTTTTAAAGTAAACAGGGGATGGACGCCTACCCCACCTAAGAATACATTGCGTATACGTGATTATTAGGTGGCGATGGAGCATTTATTTAGACGGAGATATGGCGTATACGTAATTATAGTTCGAATTTAGGATATCGTTAAGTCCGGATAAAGCTTATTTAATAAAAAGTTAGACATGGAATCTATGTACTTAAGCAAGTTTAGCACCCATTAATAAAAGACAAACACTCTGCTTAAGCCTTTTCTGGCATTTGACATTAGGGCGGGTCACTTTGTATGAAGCAAAGAAACACTACAATTGTCCTCCCGAATTGGATTCAACAAAGAATTCTAAGATATTTTCACGAAGAAACCATATGTCTAAATTGACTTACTAGCCCATGCTGCATACGATGAAGTTTTTTAGATTCTGGAAGTTACAAGCGCTTAACGTAAATAAAAATTTGCCTTCCATTACTTCAAAACAAACCGTTGATAATAGAGCTTATATAGTATAGGCAGGGAAATTTTATACATATTTTCAGCAATTCATTCATTTTAAAATAAAAATTTTTTTTAAATATTTGTGTTAAATAATTCATTTATCTCAATTCATTCATTAAAACTTTATTTTGTTTTGTTTTTTGGCAATTCGGGATATATAAAAAGGACACTGTTGATCCTAGTTTAGTTTACGATTTCTAGCAGAATACTTAAAGTTACATTTTGCCAGCTGAATTTACTTAATTAAGATTCAGAAATGACACCAGCTTTCACTTATAGCTTAGCTTATTATTATCTTTTATCTCCCCATGGGAAATCTTTTTCCATTGTGGACCTTATTTTTTCTCTCTTGCCATATTCTAATATTGTCATTTGTGGTTTTTGTTTGCTTTGTCACGCCATCGTCTCGCAGTTGTAATGTTGAGCAATTTTAATAATCACACAACATGGTGACAACTCACACACACATGCAGAAGTCGCAGGACATTCGCTAAGCCGAGAACTGGCCAGGCCAAGCCTGGTTGATAAGAGAGAACTGACAGAGGCAACAAACAGTAACAAGATAAAGGGAAAAGCAAGAAATATGTGAAGCAAAGAAGAGACACAGATTGACGCCATGTTGTGTTCCATGTTACTGCACGCACACACGCACACACACACTCACATATGTATAAGTACTTGCTACATTGTTGGCCATGTTTATGCTTCCCGCCTCACAGTCACAATGGACACGGTCCAGAGCCAAACTCTCTACTGATTTTCCATGTAAATCTTCGGGCATTAATCCGCCAGCCATGTTACGGTCGCTACTTCAGCTCACACATAATGAAAAAAGTATCACGGAGTCTCCTCCGTTTACATATAGAAATGCCTATATATATACCATACTATATGCGGAATTATATATCCATCCCGCATATGGTCCAGTGGGAAAATGAAATTTAATTTTAATGCACTTAACACATTTTTCACTTATGCTGTAAATTTTAAACTCGCAGGCTCACCTGTATGTACTTCTATACGATATTTTTTTTGTGTTGTTTAAGTTGTCTTCTTTTTATTTTATTTTTCTGCACATAATTACAAATGGATTTTTTTTTTTAACTGGTTTAATGATAATGTCGTTGTTGCTGTTGTTCTTGTTGTTGGGACTCATTAAGCACTTTTGGGCAAGTGATTAACACAAGCTGTTTCTTGCCCCAATCTCCTTTCCACTTCCTCTCCCCTTCCCTTACCATCCTTCTCGTAGGGTTAACCTACGCAAAAAGTGAGTCTGCCCAAAGGCAAAACCGGCAATTACATTGTAAAAGACAATTTTCCAAATGTAAAAGAGAACCAACAAAAAATTAAAGTAAAAAAAATAAAAATAAAATGTACCCTATATTTAATTTAAAATATTTCGTTAAAATGTGCAAATAAGTAGTTGTGAGAAATATAAATACACATAATTCTTTTGGTTTACTACATTTACATTGGACCCTTATTTTATAAGCAAATATATAGCATAAAGATTTGTTGTTCCTACTCATTTTAATTATTGCAAATATAAAACATTTCAGACTCAAATTTTGAATGAAAAGCTTCAGGTTTAACCTAAGCGGATTTTCGGGAAGTTTTACTTCATTTGTGAAACATATGTAACTTTTTCCAACTCATATACTTATTGATAGTTTGGGACACAAAAATATTCTCTTCGTAGATATTTTCAGAATATTTTCATATTTTCAATTTCCTCTATGGTAGATCTAATCCAAAAGTGTTAAATAAAAGAAACCACCACTATTTTGAAGTAGGAAAAACAGGTAAGGATATAAAAAGAGCATTTATTTATATATATAGATTATACTAATAACAGATTCCTCGGTTTTTATAATTTATGGAAACCTTACCTTAAGGAAAATTTGTTATTTACAAGTTAAGTTTATTGTTGTTAATGTAAATACAAATAGATCTCAGAGAAGGGAAACATAAGTTTACTTAATAAAGCCAATCATGAACTGCCATAAATGTTAATTATTGTCTCACGACAGATCTTAATAAAAAACTTTAGTTTAGTTTATAGTTTTTAATGTATCTAAATAACAAATAGTTCTCAGAGAAGACAATGGGGCATTTCAGTTGATATTTTATCCAAATTTATTCTACAATTGCAAGGTCTTAAAATTTACACTTGTTATTCAATTGATTTAATTCCATCCAGAACTTAACATTATTGCATTTTCTAATATATTTTAACAAATTATATGTAGTTACCTTTATCAAAAACTTTGCTTTGTTAAACAGACTTTAATTTTAAAATAAATATTTCATAAAATAGATCTAAGCGATACGAGTCTTTTAAAAAAAAATTATAAATATAATTCTAATAATATTTAGATTGATACTAGATAATACGAATAAGGTAATATTATATCTCTAGATTTCATTTAAAGGGAACCCCAAATATTCACAGACCAATGAGCAGACACTTCAAGGGTTTTTTTTCCCGCTTGTGGTAAGGCAAAT